>OX030950.1:21438962-21558962 GCA_943735915.1 Pherbina coryleti | reverse complement strand
TATATTTTCATACTATATGAATACAATATAAAACAATACCAAGAACAAAACATATTTGAAATTGATTAAAATTGAATTCAGTCTTTCAAGCTCAAATATATAATGAGTGTAAAAACCGTTTTTTCGAGTTTTTCAGATTTTTCTTGATTGAACTCGGATCCTCAAATTTCATTAATCAGACGAAGATTACTGGATCTGGAAGTACTTTCAGTTTCATCATTAGAATCAACTATTTTCTAACTTATTTCTTGTATGAATTTAGAAACTTTATTGAAATATCTAGTAAATGGAAACCAGAATTGCAAAGAAAATTTGTTTTTTGCATTTCCAGCTGAAATAACGTTTCATTTATGAAGTACTGCCAAATATTTTATTTTTAGAGCACAGGGTTGCACTGGGTCCCTACCAAAAATCTACAACAAGTCAATTTAAAATCAAGTAACTTGAAAAAAATCAAGGTTTGACTTGACTTGTGGAAACTTGATGTGTTTCTACCCTACAAGCCACGACTAGCTTCTGAAAAACGAATCATAAGTCAGACTTGATTCTATTTTGTTTCTACCCTACATTAATTGGTAGAAAAAATCAAGCTTTCTCCTTTTCAAGTCTAGTTCGCTGCCACTGACGAGCGTCTACTTATACTTTTCTATACAAAGTGACGAAATTAATTAAACCCTAGGGAGTAGTCGGAGGGAATAGGTCCCCAAAGGAAAAATGTTCCTTTTGCAAAAGTAATGGGGGTCGGTCATGCATATTAACCCTCTCCGGCCGTACTTTAAGCTCCCTTCTTCAGGTGTAGGAAATAAAAAACAACAAAAAGAACACAAAGAGACTTCAATCCAATGCTTTAAAGTTAAACTGAAGTCTTAACTCGAGAAACGAAGTTTGCACTGACGACACGAAGTTATTTCTTCGAACTTAGTAAACAGACTTGAAAATAAACAATTTGTAGGGAAAATAATTACTTTTTTCCTACATTGTAAGTTTCTACATTTCCAGTTTTCTACAATTGGCGACTTAATTCTTGCTGCCTATGATTCAAAATTGTATTATATCAAAAAAGGCTAGAAAAGGCTAGAAGGAAACAAAAAAAAGGCTAAAAAAAGGCTAGAGGCTAAATGGTATTTTTTGAGGCTAGACGACATTAAAAAAGGCTAGACTGGCAACACTGCTACAAATATTCTTTCTAGACAAAATCATCTTTAATACTCAATTTTCTTGAATTCTCATTTACTCATGTTCTTACTCATCTCTAACATTTGCTCAAATTTGAATCTCTCATTTGTTCTCATACTATTTAAAACTAATTTAACTCAATAAATCACTCTTGTTAAAACAGTTAAGCAATTCGGACGGTTTCTTATTTTTTTAAAGCTATTTATATTTCATCGCGGGTGATAAAAACCATTATCATCCCCCAAACAGCGACTGTTTGAAAAAAAAGTAATTTTTTGGCCTTATTTTCGAAGTTTTGAATAATAAAAATAATAAAACACGAAATTTTTACATAATTCTTGTCCGGGTCATAGAAAGATATATAAAAAAGGTCCACACCAACTTTTAAGGTAATGAGCATATTAGAATTTTAGATATCATGTCAAATGTGTTGGAAAAAGAAGTTTCCATAAAAACGTGTTTAAAGTTTTGAGTTTCATCTGAGCTGGTTTATTTGTTGTGTCACTAAAAAAGCTATAACTTCGAAGCTGTAGCTTAATTCGAATTTTAAGAAATCTTTTAAAGACATACATTTTTTTAATGTTTAAACTACTGAAACAAATTTTCGATTTTTTCAAATTTCTAGGCAAGAATACCCCTTTAAGATTTTGTTTTATTATAAATTTAATCAGCTTTTATCAAATTTTCAGCATTTAAGTTTATGAAAATAAAACATATTGTGAATTAACTTATTAAGACATCTAAGAGGATTCGAGTTGGTTTTGTATTTGAATCTTTATTTAGAACTTCTATGATTTTTTTTTTTTTTTTTTGGCTCAATTTTGTTGTGCTCTGCTATTATTTGTATTTTAGATTGTTAAATGTTTTATGTTTGATCTCAATTTTCAATACTGAGTAAGAACTTTTGAAACCTAACACATATGTTTTTACTTAGCACTTATCTTTGGACGAGATATTTAAATTACAAACCGACATGATAAATTTTCAGAAAATTTCATTAGAATTAAGAAATTATTATACTCAAGACGAAATTCTCGAAGCGAAGGAAAATCATTTAAACACATTTTCCCATCTTTGCGTAACATATGATTACATTTGTATTTGCGTTACTGTGGTAACATAAAAGCATATAATACTGCTTTTATTGAGCCATTCAATAGCTTTATTTCATATTTCCTAATTGGCATACAACATATGGAAAACATCTCCACAGCTATATTTAAATGTAACTCATACGCCATGTAGTACAGAATCTTGATAAATGAATAAATCCGTATTTCTCTGGCATAAACATATGGCAGCTCTCTATGAAGCTGAGATGAAGCTAAGAAGCTAGCTACCACATGGCATCAGACATCAAAATCATATAATCGTTTGAGGTTTTTCATAGGCTTATGTTTATCATTTCTACACAAGAGGAAAAAAAAAACAAACATTTCTTAAGCATCATCAGCATTATCATTATCATAAAATTTTGTTCAAGTGCACTTCCCAAAGCATGTAAAAGCATTTCATAAACTTCTTCCAAACACAAGCGTTAGCTAAGTATAGAGCTCATGGGAGCTAAATTAAAATATACAAGATAATGTTGTATGTTAGCTGGGCTTGGGGATGGAGCTGAAAATGCCATATTAAGAAGAACAACAACAATAACTTTGTTGAATAAAGTAATCCTGTGCACATCAATGCTTGCTAACGGAAGAACATATTAACTTGCACAACAAAACATAACGGAAACAAATGTTGTAACATGTTGTTGATGGCGGCGTCACCACAAAAAAGAAGCAGAATAGATTAATGACGCATACGGAAAGAATGAGTACATTCCATGAAGAAATACACGTTATATAATTAATCTTTGTAGTCCCAAATAATTTTGTTTTAAAGCATCTGCGAACCACTTTTCTCAACTTGCTGCTTTTAGCGCGAATGCTATCGATCTGTAAAGAAAATAAAAAAACATAAAAATTGCTGTATATAGTATATGACAGGCTTCGTCCTACTCTGGCTTTCGTTAAAACTTTATCATTATTCAATGCTATTTAATGCGCAGCTTTAACATGCCGTACATTAAAATTATTTTACATTTTTAATTTAATCAATTTCCGGTTTGAATTTCGCTGCTTCAACAACAAGATTTCCGCTCAACTTTATTAATTTCGATAATATTGAAAACTTTAATTAATATAGGGTAAGTTAAATAAAATAAAAAATATAAAAAATTAACCTTAAAGCCGTCAGTGGAAGTTGAAATGTTTGCACTTGAAGTCTTCATTAATTACGGGGCTACAATATGATAGCTATAAGTGTGTAAGAGCATAGACAACTTTTTCCGGCCGGCATTAAAAGTATCGCGATTTAATGAAGTGAATTTTAAATAAAAAGGAAAGTTTTTGTTACATAATTAATTAAATCATAGATTTTGTCATCAATCACAAATTATGAGCTTATAAATTATCCTAGCTTTCAAACAAAGCAAGAGTTGTAATGAGCTCAAAGGCAAAAGAAATTGACAATAAAAGCACTTTTCCTTGAATGACAACAAATTATAGAATATTAATAAAAAAAAAAATCATAACCGTCATCTTTTCATTAGCTTGAGTTGCTATCAGCAAAAACTGCTTGAAGACAGTTTTAAAGAAATTTACATTGGCTTTTAAAGGATTCCAATTCAGTACAGTAAAGATAATAAAAAAAAACCAAGACTCCTTTTAAGAGTTACATAGAAGAGTTTGCAGGAAGTCATTCATATTTTTGGAAATATTTGCAATATGCAAAATTCTGTAGACATCTTAAAAAATATAGAAGCAAACCATCAAATCCTTAACATTATTTAAAAAAGGGACGTAGTTTCCGTTTGCTATTTTTAATTGTTTTTTAAGAAAACCTATAGAGTTGTGAAATGACCACCCTTTGTGGCTAGAATCTCAATTGTAAAATTTAGGTCATATATTTTCCCAAAGATTTTGCATGATATCTTTGGTATGAAGCTTATGTTTTTTTTTTTTAAATCCTTCTCTCTTTTCTTTCGTGTTGTCAAATAATGTTATATAAAGGGGTTTCCATTAAGGACTTGACAACTTTCTTAGATATTTCAAAAACTTTATTATCGGCTTGAAGTCAAATCAAAACATTTATGAATGGAACTCGACTTCGTTCATATGGCCACCACGGGCACGCATACAGCGGTCGATTCGTTGGATATCAGCCGAAATGGCCGCTATTTCGTGTTCAATGTTGGCTCTGAGCTCTTTCAACGTCGTCGGCTTGTTGGCATAGACCAATAACTTGACGTAGCCCCAAAGAAAATAGTCTTAAGGCGTTAAATCGCACGAACGAGGCGGGCAATCGACTGGCCCATTTCTTGAGATAACACGCTCATCAAGCTTACTCTTCAATAAATCGATTGTAACGTGTGCTGTGTGGTTTGTGGTACCGTCCTGTTAGAACCACATGTCGTCCAAGTCCATATCTTCCAATTCGGCCCAAAAATAATTGGTAATCATGGCGCGATTATGATGGCCATTCACATTAATGTTATGATCATTATCGTCGAGGAAAAAATATGGTACAATGACACCGTCGGCATGCAAACCGCACCAAGATTTTCACCCGACCAATAACGCATATTTTGCTTATTGACGAACCCATTGAGCCAAAAATGAGCTTCGTCACTGAAGATGATTTTGCGATGAAATTCATCATCTTGGCGCATCTTTTCCAGAGCCCAATTCAGAGCGCTTCAAATGGTCCATCGGCTTCAATTCTTGAGTCAACTTGATCTTGTATGGGTGTAAACCAAGATCCTTACTCAAAATTTGCCATGAAGTGGTCTGGGCGATGCCTAATTATTGAGAACGCCGTGGAATTGACTATTTTGTATCATTTGCTACGCACGCCTGAACGGCAGCGATATTTTCGGGACCAACCCGTTGTCTCACTGGCACGGCAACATCACACAAAGAATATGTAGACTCAAATTTTTGCACTAAACTTGTTATAGTCTGTCTACTAGGGCAAGAATTACAACCAAAAATTACAGTAAACGCTCTTAAAGTTGCGATCACCGACTCCGAATTTCAGTAGTAAAATTTTATAATTTGCACGTTTCGACATTGTTCGTTCGTGTACTTCACCATGATAAAAATGTTGAGTTTGCTGAATAAATTGACAGTACCATTTCGATGATTAGTGATGATTAGGGTGCGTTCAGTAATTTAATTCAAAGTTGTCAAGTCCCTATTGGAAAACCCTATATTACAGTTATACCTCCCAAGAAAGGTATTTTTTTCGTAGAAATAATGAATTTAAATCGTTCTTTTTGACGTGAAGAAGTTACGTTTTACCGCGCAGGTTTCCAAAAAAGTTGAAAAATGCATTTATTTCGAAATTCATCGGCTTTGCATTGAATTGTTACTCGCTGAGTATAAGAGCTATAACTAAAAAAATGACACGACCCTAAAGGTTCATTCTTTGACTTCATTATTAAAACAAAGCAAAAATTAGAAACGTCATCGGGACGCGGTGGGAGCTGCTTAAGCCCTGTTCTAAGCCCTCACAACAAAAATAGACAAAAAATTTCTAACGTCATGGGGACACAGAGAGAGCCGCTCAAAAATTGACAATGCAGGATTCATGCAGCGGCGTTGCATTGAATTTTTACTCGGTGAGTATATAAGCTACGAAAAATGTTTTAAAAAAAAATGATAGATATATACTTGGACTTACGACAAATATAAAAAAAAAATTTCTGACGCCACCAGTTCGTGAATACAGCAGCTTATGTAACATAAATGTAACATCGTTGCATGGATTTATTACTCATTCAGGAGACGTGCTACGGTAAATTTTGAATCACGATGGCATAGATGTGTTATGAGGCCTCATAAGTAAATTACAAAAAAGTTCTTATCACCTTGATTTCAGGGTGGCAACCACATAATGCAGTAAAAATGCTACAGCCATTAAAAAACATAGCACGGAATTTTAACTCTGTGACTACTGGAGTAACGGTAAATTTTAAGGAACGAAAATGAAGGTAAAGACTTCGGACACATGATAAAAATAAAAAAAAAAATTGACGGCACTCTGAGGCTTCTCCGCAAACCGCCTAATGTGACGTATATGCATCACTTTTGCTGGATTAATTGCATGCAGCTAAGGCAACGTTAATGCACCAAGGAAAAGCACAACCAATGGAGAAGCAAATAAAAAAAGTAAAAGCAAAAGCAACATCAACATCAACATCAACATCAACATCAACATCAACATCAACATCAACATCATCAACATCAACATCAACATCAACATCAATATCAACATCAATATCAACATCAACATCAACATCAACATCAACATCAACATCAACATCAACACCAACATCAACATCAACATCAACATCAACATCAACATCAGCATCAACATCAACATCAACATCAACATCAACATCAACATCAACATCAACATCAAAATCAACATCAACATCATCAACATCAACATCAACATCAACATCAATATCAACATCAATATCAACATCAACATCAACATCAACATCAACATCAACATCAACATCAACATCAACATCAGCATCAACATCAACATCAACATAAACATCAACATCAACATCAACATCAACATCAACATCAACATCAACATCATCAACATCAACATCAACATCAATATCAACATCAATATCAACATCAACATCAACATCAACATCAACATCAACATCAACATCAACATCAACATCAACATCAATATCAACATCAACATCAACATCAACATCAACATCAACATCAACATCAACATCAACATCAACATCAACATCAGCATCAACATCAACATCAACATCAACATCAACATCAACATCAACATCAACATCAACATCAACATCAACATCAACATTAACATCAACATCAACATCAACATCAACATCAACATCAACATCAACATCAACATCAACATCAACATCAACATCAACATCAACATCAACATCAACATCAACATCAACATCAACATCAACATCAACATCAACATCAACATCAACATCAACATCAACATCAACATCAACATCAACATCAACATCAACATCAACATCAACATCAGCATCAACATCAACATCAACATTAACATCAACATCAACATCAACATCAACATCAACATCAACATCAACATCAACATCAACATCAACATCAACATCAACATCAACATCATCAACATCAACATCAACATCAACATCAACATCAATATCAACATCAATATCAACATCAATATCAACATACACATCAACATCAACATCAACATCAACATCAACATCAACATCAACATCAACATCAACATACACATTAACATCAACATCAACATCAACATCAACATCAACATCAACATCAACATCAACATCAACATCAACATCAACATCAACATCAACATCAACATCAACATCAACATCAACATCGACATCAACATCAACATCAACATCAACATCAACATCATCATCAACATCAACATCAACATCAACATCAACATCAACATCAACATCAACATCAACATCAACATCAACATCAACATCAACATCAACATCAACATCAACATCAACATCAACATCAACATCAACATCAACATCAACATCAACATCAACATCAACATCAACATCAACATCAACATCAACATCACCATCAACATCAACATCAACATCAACATAAACATCAACATCAACATCAACATCAACATCAACATCAACATCAACATCAACATCAACATCAACATCAGCATCAACATCAACATCAACATCAACACCAACTTTAACAACAACAACAACAGCAACACCAACACCAACATCAATACCAACATTAACATCAACACCAACACCAACACCAACACCAACACCAACAACAACACCAAAACCAACACCAACACCAGCACCAACACCAACACCAACATCAACATCAACATCAACATCAACATCAACATCAACATCAACATCAACATCAACATCAACATCAACATTAACATTAACATCAACATCAACATCAACATCAACATCAACAGCAACAGCAACATCAACATCAACATCAACATCAACATCAGCATCAGCATCAACATCAACATCAACATCAACATCAACATCAACAATTTCAAAAGTTTTTTCGTGGCAACCAACATTGCTCACAAACAAAAAATAACACAATGAAACTGGACTAAGAAATCAGAAAAGAACTATGCATGAATAAGGACATGGCTGAAGACAAAAATTAGGACATACCTAAAACACACTTTTCCAAACTAGGAAAGGGATTCGGTATATTTTATTGAGTCAAGAATTTGGTCATAGATTAAAACGAGAGTTTGGACATGTACTACGAGTATAAAGAGGCGCCGTCACGTCAAAACATACACGTGTGTCCACGACACAGCCAACTCTTTTTGTAAGCCTTCGGAGATCACAAATAACGCCGAATTTCAATTTTTTTTTGTGCAACAATCTTATCATGTATTTGTTAATAATAAACTTATAAATAAAAATGAATGTACGTTTGTGTGTCCTGAATATATTTCTACACCGCTTATCCGATCGTGATGAAACTTTGAATATAGAAGTTTTTTGGTACGAAGCGGGTGAACACCAGAGGGTGCTGTAGTACAAATTTTTTACAAAACCGCCTAAAACTCACAAGCCATTCATGCGATTAGAAAGAAAATCAGTATATAGGTGTTTTCAGGTGCAACGAGCTTTTTGCTGCTATTTTCTTTGATTCTTCTTAAACACCAGATGGCGCTTTAGCACAAATGTTTTGCAAAAGCACCTAAAACTCCCAAACTGCTCATGCGATTAGAATGAAAATTGGTACATAGGGGTTTTCAGGTACGATGAGTCTTTTAACACTATCTTCTTTGATCAACCTTGGACACCAGATGGTACTGTAGTACAAATTTTGTACAAAATCGCATCTTTTTAATTGTTTTCTTAGGTTACATATGCAAATATTTACAAAATATAAAATACTTCTTAAATGAAGTTAAATTATAAAATGTCCGTTACTTTGACATCAAAAACAGGAAAATTTCTTGAAAACTATGAAACATTTTACTACAACTATATATATAATGCAACAATTAGGGTATGCAAAACCGGTTCGAATTATTCGGCATTTCGGTTTTTTTTTATTATCCGAACCGGTTTTTTTAAAAATCGCAATTTTCGAATAATTCGAAAACCGGTTTTTTTGGCTCGAATTATTCGACTGCTCGAATAGCTAAGAAATATATAAATCCACAACTGAAAATTGTAAAATTTTACGTTTTTACATTTCACTAACGTTTCTAACATTTCTTATCTATGGCTTCTATTTATTTCATTTTGTTTTATTTGAGCTCCGTGGAGTATTGGTTAAAGTGCGTGGCCGCTACGTCAACGAACCTGGAGACCCGGGTTCGAACCCCAGCAGCGACAGAAAATTATTTGAATTCAAGTAATTTTTCTGTACGGCCGCCACCTCTCTGCAGACAATGGCAAAACCTCAGAGAGTAATTATGTACAATGCCATGTAAAGCTTCTTGAGAATAAGAACACTCTGTTCATGGCCGTTCGGAGTCGGCGTTAAGCATATAGGTCCGGTTCTCGGTCAATTGTGTACAAACTTAATAACACGCACAACAAAATTGATTATAAGAAGCTAGGTCAAAGTCCTTTCAAGGGCTGAAATTGCCAGTTATTTATTTTATTTGAGCTCGTTTAAGCAAATTCTTTCATTCCTTTCATTGGTCATTTCTTTTTACTTTCTTTTGTTAAAACAGCATTTACAAGCGGCTGGTGTATTTAATGTATGTTAAACATGATTTTTAGTTTATAAAGACTTTTACAGTTATATAACAATATATTCAATAATTACATCCCCCAATCATATAAAAACAGTATTGCCATCCCCATATTAAAACCCAACTCAGACAAAACCCTCTTAAAATCATACAGACCTATTTCCCTAAATCCTTGCTGCTCCAAAGTGCTCGACAAAATAATTGCCAATAGACTATGGTGGTTTGTTACAACAAATAAACTTCTCAGTAGCCGACAAATGGGCTTCAAAAGAGGTAAATCCGTGTCTGATAATCTAATTTACTTAGACCATCTGATCACCAATGCCTTATCATCCAGAAAACACATTTCAATTATCTCCATTGATTTCACAAAGGCGTTCGACAAAATAGGATTGCACACAATAGTAGACCAACTAAAAGCTTGGAAAATAGGTCCCAATATTTTGAAATACATCTTTCATTTCATGAAAAATAGACAGATATCATCACGTATTGGAAACTCCAATTCCAATTACTCCCCAGTATATAATGGTATACCACAAGGCTCCCCGCTTTCAGTCATACTTTTCCTTATAGCGTACAATAAGCTAAGCGATATTCTAGCAATCCACAAAGAAATTGATTTCTGCGCCTATGCAGATGATTTCCTGATTATAAAAAAAATCAATAAAAATCAAAACACAGACATAGATTTAAATAATCTCTTTCACGATATAACATCCTGGTGTCAATATTCGGGAGCGATTCTATCCCTTCATAAAAGCAAACATCTGCACATTTGTCGCAATCATAAATGTAATTGTACAATACACTCTAACAATATAGCAATCACAAAAGTAGACTCACTCAAAATCTAAGGAATATTTATCAACAAAAGATACCAATGGAATACGCACATCGAAAATTTAATCCTTTCCTTGTCAAATCGCCTCAATATTGTAAAATGCTTATCAAGCTACAAGTTTAATTGCAATCCTATAACATTGATATCAGTTACCAATGATTTAATTACCAGCAAGATTGATTATGGCTTATTCTTGTATGGCCACGCTCCAAAGTCAATCTTAAATAAAGTAAAAAGTCTTTACAACTCAGCAATAAGAAAATCTCTTGGTGCTTATCGGACCACCCCAATAAACAATTTGCTTTTTGAGGCAAACATGCATACTATAGAGAATCGAAGAGAATTCGTCACGGCTAAACTATTTAAATCTACATTATTCAGTAAGGATACCCCAATTGCGGAACTAGTTACAAAGGTAGCTAAAAGGAAAAAAATGCAAAAAATACCATCTGCCTTACTGCGCAGCATAGAAACAGCTAAATCCCGTAATATCCCATACATGCCGCTAAAGCTTCCTCCATCGGAAGCTCCACCCTGGCATTTTAATCACTCGGTTATTGACACTTCACTCCGCTCAAACATTAAGTCATCCACACCACCAGAAATATTTCGCTCGAAATTCTTAAATTTAAAGGAACGATTCAAGGATCATATATTCATTTATACGGATGGCTCCAAAACCGATTTTCATATAAGTTACAGCGTCACTGACTCAAATAATATAATAATACTATCAACCCTTCCAATTTATACCTCTATATGTTCCGCTGAAATAATCGCAATATTACATGCCCTTTACTACATTCAAAACTACTCCAAAAAAAAGTATGTTGTATGCTCCGATTCTCTATCCGCCATAGATTCAATATCTAACTTCAATAATAATAACTATTACCCAACAATGATAAGAAATATACTCTCCAAACACTTTCCAAATATCAGACTTTTATGGGTACCAGGACATGTCCAAATCCAGGGAAACGAACATGCGGACCAAGCCGCTAAACTTGCAAATAACTCTCCCCTCATTATGACTCCGAACTATAGCGCCCTTGACATAAAAAGCTATCTCAAAAGAGAACATATAGCCAAAAACATTCAGCAATGGAACTCTTCCACTGCATGGTTCAAAACTTCAAACTGCAACAAAATAAACATCCAAAACTATTTGAAGCCTTCAAACACAGATGCTTCTACACCACCTAAACAGGACCTCATAAAGATCATACGGCTAAGATTAGGTCATACATCCCTAACTAATCAACATTATATAAACAAAAATCCTCCTCTCTGCTCGTACCGCAACTCATCAAACACCAGTGTTTATCACATCCTTAACAACTGCTCTTACTTTGACAATCTTAGAAAGCAAACATTTTTAAACTTAAATCCTGTCAAGCTATTATCATGTCCAACTAATGAAAATATAAGACACATTGTTAAATTCCTTAAATGTTCAAACCTTTACAATCTCATTTAAAACTTTACAACATAAACAACTAAAATAATTATTTGTAAAATTACTTCCAAATTATGAAATAATTATAATTCCTTTTGTCCATATAAAATTATTCATACACACACACACCCATATATTTTCATTAAAACATTATGATTAACAAATGACAAATTATTCATACACACACACACCCATATATTTTCATTAAAACACTTAAATTATTTAAATGTATTATATACAGAAATGTAAAACTATATACTATTCTATACATTAAACCCTATCTATAACATACATATGTTGAATAAATACATTAAAACAAACATAAATCTGAATGAGCTGAGGGCCATCGATGCTATTGCTCAAAAAAAATACCATTAGCTTATAATTTTTTAAATATAAGTTAATCCTGTAATAAATAAATAAATAGTTTATAATGCATTCTTTTTTAAAAAATGTATTGAATTATGGACAGCCTGACATGTACTCAGAAGTCGGGAAGTATTTAAAAAAATATAGGAAATTCAACAAGGCTTATTGTACGAAATGCCCAAAAAAATCTAAAAGCATTAATTACAAATATAGAAATAATCATTAAAAGATATAAAACATGTGTTAAAAAGATTGAAACAAAAAATCGAAACATAATTCTACCCAGTGAATCAAAACTACCATTTTCGAATTTATTTATGAACTATTTCGGGTAGAAACGTTCAATTTCGGCACTCATAAATTAAACTTTTTTGTATCATTCTTCGGACTAAAATGTCTCTGAAAAATGAACCTTTTTTATTCGGAAACGAGTTAAAAAATAATCATAAATTTTACTTTTTTGTTCAGAAATTACTTAAAATGAACCATAGAAAACTAAATAACTTTTTTATGAATTTCGAAAAAGAACTTCAGTTTTTATTTTTGGGAAAAATTTTCACGAATTTAATCTTCTATAGCAAGCACTTTTAAGCAACAAAATAAAAAATCAAACATTAAAAAAAATTCTACCCAAACACTTCCGAAAAACTCTCACCTTACGCAAAACCTTCGCTTATAGTTCAGTGGGTAGTATTGCATAAATACCTTTATTTAATTTATTAAAAAATAATTGCTATTTTTGTTAAATAAAAACTACATAGATATATGTAGGTAAAAAAGTAAAACATTTATTTAATTTGAAAAAAAAAAACGGTTTTCCGGTTTTTTTCTGGTCGAATAATTCGAAAACCGGTTTTGTAAAAATTGCATTATTCGAAACCGGGTTTTTTTTATAATGTCGAATATTTGCATACCCTAGCAACAATGCTCAAAAATGAGAAAAAAACAATCAGAAATTTAATTTTGTGACTTTCGATTCAAATATCTCCGCTGCTTTTTTATACATTTTGTTAAATTTTTTTTGTGTCTTAAAACTTCATCAAAGTGCTATGAAAACCTTATTGCAAGAATATCGTTAGTTGAGTATGTATATTGTATATATTTTTTTCAAAAAAGGTCTGAAATATTGAAGTTTTTCTAAAAAAAATGCTAAAAAATTTGTTTTTGTTGTAAAAATAATTTAAATTCAAATTCGCAAATTTTGAACTCCATTTAAAAATTATAACATTTATGAGCAAGAATTGTTTCAATTTTACGCAAAAATTAAAAACCATTTTTGTGATTCAAAAAACAAGGCAAACCCTTGATTTTTTTGAACAAAATTTTTTTTTCCAATATTGCGTTTTTATATTTTTGAAAAATATACTAGCTAAAAAATTAATTTATTAGAAAAAATTATCTTAGTATCTCTAACCAATCAAAAGTTAAAGCCAAAAATCTATATATACAAAAAGCAAAACGATGTCTATGTGATGGCTGGAAACTTCAAAATTACTGAGCCGAAAGAGCTGAAATTTTGGCAGTTCATTTTTTTCAAGTACGAGATGGCTTAAATTTCTGTCACACCGCCTTTACAGCCCACAAATCAATAAAAATGCTATATTTCCTCCGGTTTTCGTCGATTTGGCTACATTTTGGTAATTTAGTTTGCATGCTCACTGTTGGCAACTGTACTAAAACTGGGCAGTGTTCATCTACTAGAAAACTGGGATGGGCATTATATAAGGAGGTGTGAATCCGCCCATACAATTAAAATGTGTATTATCGAATAGCTTTGAAAGTAAAAGCAGCATTACTTACATACAAACTCAGAATGGAGTTACTATTTGGTGATCTCCTGCTACTGGCAAACTGTAACGGGCAGTGGAAAATAACAGTGGTGTTAAACTATTACTCTAAAAAAATTTTTGAATATACCTAGTATGTTCCCATATGGTTGCAGGGTGCAGCAACGCGCGTCAGAGAAAGACCAGTTGCATATAAAAACATGGGTTGCAGGATGTCTTTAAAAATTCTCATTTTCTCCATTCACATTTATCTTTTTTCCCTTCAAATCTTGGAGCAGTGAGTGATGAACAGAGAGAGCGGTTTCACCAGGATATAAAAAGGCTGGAAGAACGGTTTCAAGGTCATTGTGATGCCGCTATGTTAGGACATTACTGCTGGCAACTAAAGCGGGAAGATACTTCCCATCATAAAAGAAAAAGTTAACAATTTTTAATTTTTTGTGTGTAATATTTACTTTTTACCATATATGTTATATTTAGATGTGTGTAAATATATTTATAATAACTTTTGTTGTCAGTATTACTTGAATTATGTATAATTGAATAAATCAACGCGTAAACTAGACGTTTATATTGTAATTCTTTTACTAATAATTGTTTGTTACTATACCTAAAAAACAGTACGTGATAGAAAAAGTCTGTATGAGTTCTTTTGAAGCGATATGTATGAATAAGTATACAAAAAAAATTTAAGTTGGTACTTAATTTTTTTTTTAATTTGTAACGCAGTGTAATAAACTGGCCATTTCATTCCTTGAAATGACTTTGATCGAACTTCTTATGATCAAATTGTGTTGTGCGTGTTATTAGTAAATGTTTGTACACAATTGATCGAGAACTGGACCTACTAGTTTTATGCCGACTTCGAATGGCTAATGTGCATGTTCTCAAGAAGCTTAACATGGCATTATTTACTCTCTGAGGTTTGCCATTGTCTGCAGGGAGGTGACGACCGAACATAAAAATTAATTCAATTGAAAAAACTTTGTGTCAGATGGAAACTGAAGCATGGTTCTCTGGCGTATAGGCACACTCACTATCTACTGCGCTATGCCATCCGATCCCACCGAAAAAAATTACATAATCACCCGAAATTTTGCGCCAAATGCAATCGTTTTTGATTTAAACCAATGTCAAATCTGTCCAGAGGCTATGAATAATATTCGCCGGTGTTCATGTGACATAAAAGAAAAATTATCATCAATTTAAGCTCAAAGTGTCATCATTGTCACAATTTTTAAATACCAATAAAAGCCTAAGAGGTGTCATATCAAACTCTGATTTTTTTTTTTGTGTATGCATCCCAAAAAACTGTCGCCATGACCTTATTGGCTGACAGACCCACCTTGGCGTTCGTTGGTGCACGTTCATCCGGAGAAGTCCTCTACTTTAATCATTCCTTGGCCTCCGTTATGGTGTATCCATGTATTGTCTGTGGATGCGAAACGGCACAAAAACACCTTGGGATTTCGGTTGAGCACCGCCAAATACTCCTTTGAAGTGGTCACATGGCTGCGCTTATGGTTGAGCTTCGTCACGCGGAAGCAATCGTCACGCGGATAGATTTTTCATGTCCAATTATTCGCGTAAAATGTGATGTACCCGCTGAGTTGAAATGCTTAAAGCCTCAGCTTCCTAACACAGGGCTTTTCGCTGATCTTCTTATCCAAGAAGTTATCGCTGAGTGCAATACCTGGTGGTTAGAAGAGACTTCAAGGCATATGCAGTATATGACGATATTTAAAACGTATCATTAACAAATTAAAATCTTCAACAATCCTTTTTGAATGCTAAAAATAAATCTCTATGTGAAGAAACACATAAAACTTATAATCATCCGTTAACTTTTTGATCATATTTTATGTTTTTTTTTCCCCTAATGAATCTTCTCTGCTAAGGATTCATGAACATCATTAAAATTTCTAAACAATTAATTCATCAACTTAAGTTCACCTGCGTTAACAGCATCCTTTTATCCTTCCTTCTCACTTTCTTTCTTTCTTCTCTCATACTTAATATATTTTACTCAATTATATGACGCTAGGATGCACCTAAGTGAGGTTAGTTGAAACTACTATAGCTTGACCTACCTGAATCCCCCGACTGCCATTAGTTAGAGAGTAGAAACAGAAGAGAGAATCTTGTGTCTGTCATAGTAAACCTTATTAAATGTCTAGTGCTAAAAATGCCAAGAGTAAAGAAAAGGACGAAAAAGAAATGTATTCAACTAAGATTTAAAGCGACCATGCGGAAAACTTGTATGGCTTGCAGCAGAAGAATGTAAGCAGGGTGTGAAGGATGTGAAAAAAAAGTTCGTCTCGACAGTAAAAGTCAAGCGCTCAACAAACAACCAACATGACAGCTTGGCCCACAGGCAGCACACACAGACAAAAAGACCAAGTTGGTTGTAGGAACGCTTAACAAGTTGTGGTGCTTGTCTTGCACTCTTTTTATTGACAGTAGCGTTCAATGAGTGGTTTGTGTGGTTGAACCACAACCACAAAACCAAGCTAGGATGTAAGGATGTATATTTTAAATTTTTGTTTGCTCTTCTTCTACTGCTGCTGCTGCTGCTGTTGCATCTTTTGCTCTTCTGGTTGTAACGTAATTAAGACGAGTTACAAACTTACTGCCACGTTAGCTTAATTCGACAAGCAAAAAGCTTACTATCCCCGGTTTATTAAAAAGTGTCTTTGTCAAAGGAAGTAAAAAGGATTATGTTTTTTGTTTTTTCTTTTATAAAATCTTAAGAAAAGTATTAATTTAATTTTCTTTGAAACGGTCAACATTTTCAAATCTTTGCTGAAGCGTGTAAATATTTTATTACAATTATATCAAATATCAATGAAACTAGGTTTCATTCTACGCAAAATATTATTTCAAGTTTAATACGCTTTAAAACAAGAAAAATAAGTGTTGCATATATATTGAAATTTTCGAAAATTTTGTGACATAACATTGCATATTTTTCGCTTTGAAAACAAAAAAAATTAAAAAAAAAATAAATGGTCAAACACATTTTCACGTTTTTCACAAAACCCTTTGCAGGTGGATATTTTGGATACTTCCGGCGATATGCAATTTCCAGCCATGCGACGCCTATCGATAGCCACAGCGCATGCATTTATGCTGGTTTATGCAACAACATCAGCGCCGAGTTTCCAGTGTGTAAAGCAGTGCTTCGAGGAGATACGCGAACAACGCGCCGATTTTCAGGTAATTCATGATTGTTTTGTTGTTGCTAGTATGTGTGTGTTTGTGGGTGTATGTTGCGAGGAAGGTGAGCATTGTAGATGGTTTTATGAGGTTTTTGTAGTTTGCTGTCATGGAAACTGAAAGCATTTTGCAACAAACACTGTTTATCTGACATTTTAATGGCTTACAGGATATCGTAGCGTTTGCGTAACACACAATTTATTTTAATGACTAGCATTCGGTACATGTGGTTTGTGTAACCGATGAGCTCATGCGTTAGTATTGGGACAGCTGAAGTAATGATGATGCATTTCAACGCTTCAATCTGTTTATCGGTTTGTGATGATCAGCACTTTAGGGAGTTAAGCTTTTTTATCAGAGAGCGTTAATGTTATGAGTTCGCCCAAACATCGTTCACACAAACATAGATTTAAATAATTTCCTACAACGAAGAAAAAATTTTATGACCATTTTCGCAACCAAAATATTTTTTTCATTCATTTGAATGAATGAATGAAATGAATGAAATTAATGAAATGAATGAAATAAATGACATGAATGAAATGAATGAAATGAATGAAATGAATGAAATGAATGAAATGAATGAAATGAATGAAATGAATGAAATGAATGAAATGAATGAAATGAATGAAATGAATGAAATGAATGAAATGAATGAAATGAATGAAATGAATGAAATGAATGAAATGAATGAAATGAATGAAATGAATGAAATAAATGACATGAATGAAATGAATGAAATGAATGAAATGAATGAAATGAATGAAATGAATGAAATGAATGAAATGAATGAAATGAATGAAATGAATGAAATGAATGAAATGAATGAAATGAATGAAATGAATGAAATGAATGAAATGAATGAAATGAATGAAATGAATGAAATGAATGAAATGAATGAAATGAATGAAATGAATGAAATGAATGAAATGAATGAAATGAATGAAATGAATGAAATGAATGAAATGAATGAAATGAATGAAATGAATGAAATGAATGAAATGAATGAAATGAATGAAATGAATGAAATGAATGAAATGAATGAAATGAATGAAATGAATGAAATGAATGAAATGAATGAAATGAATGAAATGAATGAAATGAATGAAATGAATGAAATGAATGAAATGAATGAAATGAATGAAATGAATGAAATGAATGAAATGAATGAAATGAATGAAATGAATGAAATGAATGAAATGAATGAAATGAATGAAATGAATGAAATGAATGAAATGAATGAAATGAATGAAATGAATGAAATGAATGAAATGAATGAAATGAATGAAATGAATGAAATGAATGAAATGAATGAAATGAATGAAATGAATGAAATGAATGAAATGAATGAAATGAATGAAATGAATGAAATGAATGAAATGAATGAAATGAATGAAATGAATGAAATGAATGAAATTAATGAAATGAATGAAATGAATGAAATGAATGAAATGAATGAAATGAATGAAATGAATGAAATAAATGAAATTAATGAAATTACTGAAATGAATAAATTGAATGAATGAATGAAATGAATCAATTCTTCAATTGATTCCGTAAAACATAAGAGCTTTATCAAGAGGTCTATTAACTTAGAGGCGTGCTTGGCATTTCGAACATGCATTCTTAAATATTCCATTTAAGTGTAAATCACTCCTCGGTAATTACTTAGTAATGGGTAGAAAACCCCGAAATCCATTCTATTGTTCTAAATTTTATAATATGGCCCATAATTTCTGCAAGTTTTATACTATCTTTGGTCCACTTCGTTCCTGTAGAATTTCGAATGAATGGAATGGAAATGGGCTCAGCCAGGAATAAATATAACGGACAATAGTTGAACAACACTCCCGCTATCATATTTGGTGGTATCAGATCAATATCTTATTGTCTTATTCTCCTGAAATTAGTGAAATTTTTGCTAATGGTTGTAATTTGTCTTTTGAAAGAATCATTTGAACGGTATTCTAAGAGTTTTTATTGCAGAGCACTATCAATCCTTTTGGCTCTACACTTTGCGCAAACTCTACTTTTACAACCCATAACAATGCAAATATAACTATAGCACCCTTAAACAAACATTTTAGCACAGATGGCGCAGAAAAATAAATTGTCCCCTTTATACTGACCGAGTGTTTATTTCGAAGGATTATTTGTACGGTCAGTTGTATTTGTATCGATTTGTATTTGTTACCTGACATGAAATCTCCTTTCAACATTATAGTTTTCCATGTCCGACCATTTGTCGAGTGTTTCTGATACAGTTTTTAATTTTTCCTAGTACTTCCCAAACTTTTTAATCCTATTTCAAAACTGTCCTCACAATTTTTGAATAGGTTTGAGTGTTTTTTGAACATTCTTGAACATGAAAAAATTGGGACATGTCAAACTTTTTGATTTTAAACTTAATTGCTTAATTTACCAGTGCTTCTCAAACTTCTTGGCTTGATTTTAAAGTGTCTTAAACAGCTACTGCAGTGCTCTCAGAGCCGTTTTAGCTTTACTTTTGATTTTCAGAGGTTTTTTCGATTATTCAATTCTTCAGTGCCACTCAAACTGTAAAGTGCCTGCTAGAGTATAACTTCAGCATCTCTTAAGCTATTGATTTTGCAGGGCTTGTTTTAAGCCTTAATCCTCTGCAACTGACGTGCTCCAAATTTAACAATAAACCTGACGTGGGGTCTAGAAGACCTCACTTTTAAACTGATTTCCTATCATGAAGTTTCTGACCGTAACTTTCTTGACCTTATTCCATTTAAGGAATTCATTATTCTTCTTTTCGCACTTAGTGACGTTGAAGCATAAGTAGAAAAGGTAACGAGAGCTTAGATATCGTAACTTCGAATTTTACGTTTGTAACTCGAAGTTTTGATTTTTGGTGTCTGTCAGACCACGACTTCAGCTGCAGAGGGTTAATGGCGATTTTTGGATCTTGTCGAAGTTTATATATAGCTTTTTCAGTAATTATCAAACTGTTGGTAATTTTTTTAAGATTTAATAAGTTTTTCGATTGATTTCTTCAATTCTAGTTTAGATATAACTTCAGTGTCTCTCCAACTATTTGAACGAGTTTTATATGTGCGAGAACGAGTTACAGCGTTCTTTTGTCACTCGCTTACAAAAGATCGCGGCTAATATATAATATATAGTGCTTCGCCAACTATTTTAAACGGAATTTTTTGGGTGAAAAATTTTACTATGGTTCTTTTAGATTTTCCAGTGCTTCCTAAACTTGTATATTTTTTTTTGATTTAATGAGATTCTGGTTAGGACATTTTTAACTCTTGTCAAAATATATTTACAGTGCTTCTCGAACTATTTCAAACGGTGTTTGTGCTTGATAAAATGTTACTCGAGCATTTCTCAAATTACTACTTTTGCAATGGTTCAATTTAATTTAAATGGCGGCTTGTGGACCTTGTCAAAATTTCCTTTATTTTTTGCAGTACTTCTTAGACTTGTGGTAAATTTTTAGTGATTTAAAGAGATTCTGGATAGGATTTTTTAAATTTGTCAAAATATAATTACATTGATTCTCCAACTATTTAAATGGATTTTTGCGTGCTCAAACGATACGCCAGAACTTCTCAAACTATTAATTTCGAAACGCTTCTTTTGAAGTTAAGTGATTAATAGATCTGTTCAAAGTTTTTAAGGCTTTTCTACTAGTGCTTCTTAAATACGTGGGTATATGTGTTTTTTTAATAACATAAGCTTCTTGATATTTTTTTTAATTCCCGTCAAAATATAACTACAGTGCTGTTTCAACTATCTGAAACGTGATTTTAGAGCGTACCAACGCTGTAAGCACATTTCTTTCAGGGCTAGTCAAATTGTTTCTCAATTGTTTCTGAAACTCAAGTGCTTCATAAACTGTTTATAGGGTGTTTCTAGCAATTTCTTCGCGAACAATTTTTCTCTGCTGTTCGACATTTTTCATCATTTAGTTCATTTCTATTCAAATACTTTGAAGCAATTTTTCCCAAATATTCAAACTATTACTTTAGTGCTTCTCTAACTGTTTGAGTCAATTTTCTAAAGTGATTCTGAAAAATGGCAGGAATATAGAAATGAGTCTACTGAAAAACAAACAATAGTCTGAAAAGACCCAGCTATACCACAATGTCCATGACGTATGCTGTGGTCATCAATTATTAAGAGAGTTTTACAGAATTTTCTGAATTTCTTTATTACGTACATTCTATAAATACTGCAATGTTCATAGATTTAACGAGCCCAATGCGCTGAGTTTTTTGCGATAAACATAGCACCAATACATCTACTCGTATGAGTGCCTTAAATATTTTTACTAAAAATCGATTCTAATTTTTTTGTTTTTTCTGTTTTCATCTCTTCTGCAGGATATTCCAATTGTTATTGCTGGCAATAAATCCGATTTAGCCACAACCCACAGAGAGGTCAGACTGGATGAAGTTACCGATTGGGTGTTCTGTGAACTACCCAGATTAAGGTAAGCTTGGGTTGGTTTATGATCACGCATTTGTGTGGCAAAAAACAAAAAAAAAAAAATAAAAAAAGGAAAAAACTATAAAATGATTATGTGTGTGTGTGTGTGCCTTGTATTTATAACCATTAGTACCACAAACACTGCGTGATGTGTGGTTACTTTTGTTGTTGTTGTTGTTTGGTCTATTGTTATATAAAAAGTCACATTGATGACCATCACGACATTTACTGTTTGCTGTAATACAACCAGAGAAAAAAAGAATGAAACAAATTTAAAAATTATTTCATTTCACTTCATGCATATTTCATCATCTCGTTGTTTTCTTTTTTTTTATCCTGCCCACATGATATCCCTGTCATCATATGATTTGCAGCTTGATGCGTACATTTGTATCAAGCACACTTCGCAAGGGGCATACTGGTTAAATGTATTTGTTTACTTGATCGCTGTCACTTAGTGAGTGAAACTAGCTATTCGTATGTGTGACCATGCGTTGATACATCCATCAATCCGTGCGTCCTGCTGTGGGTTACTTGTCACAGTTTTTGACAAGAGAGTTGCTATAGGTAATTGAATAAAGCAGAACATAACAGTTTTTATGCATTCAATGAGAGCTTATAGGAGAAATATATTGGGACAGTTAAGATTGGTCTTGTTTAAAATGGACGTGGTCGAGTTTTATCTCATTGTCGAACGTGACCGACCGTACAGTATGTTTTTTTTATATTGTACTTTTAATGTTTTATATTTTATGCACACATGTTGATATTAATTTGTGTGGGTTTTGTCTTTTTTTTTTGTGTTTTGTTGAACCGCATTTAAACTGCCATTTAAAAATTGAATATCAGTGCATTCAACCGTTATGTTAATTGATAAAATGTATCATGGCTAATGCGTAACAAATTCATCCTTGCAGGTGACATTTATAATACGATGTTTGCCTTTTAAGTCTTGCGCCTAAGAATGAAAACACGGTGGTACATCACTGAAAATGCTTCTATTGTTTTTCAAAGTATTCTCCAAGATGATGAATACACTTTTGCATTCGTTTGAACGAATTTTCAAAACAGTTTTGCCACTCTGAAGTTGGTACCTCCGAAACAAGGGTTTTAAAGATCACAGCGGCCTGTTCTGGTCTCGAAAAACGCTCCCCATGCATTTTTTCTTAATGTGAGGGGACAAGAACAAGTCATTGGGTGCCAAATAGGGACTGTAAGGCGAATGACTCATCAATTCCACGTTTTGAGTGCTCATCAACTCTTGTTTGAGCTGATGAGTGGGAACTCACATTGTCGTGATGGAGGTCTTGAAATAAATCTTCCTTCGGTGGTTGATTTTCCTCAATTCACCGAAGACTTCTGGGAAACAAATGGTTGGGTACTATTCAGAGCATTAATTTCTGTTCTCTGTTGCTAAAGTGGTACAGTTGCGACATGACCGGTTTTTCTGAAAAAAGCGGCAACCATTTGATTAGATGTGCTCTGTCCGCGGACAATTTTCGTCCGATATAACTGTAATTTTTCCATTTTTTCGGAAAGAGCATTTTCGAATTGTTTCCACTGGTAACCGCACTGTGCGGCATGAGTCTATTCATGATGAATTGTTGAACCAAACTTTCCCCAAAACACCCGGGAAATGTCAAATCACAATGTCACAGAAAACAGTGAAGCCAATTTAAAGTTCCTAAAGCCCCCTATACTAACCGAAATCCATCATCTCTATAACAGTGAGTATGGAAATCGCCACCAAGTATGAGCGGAAGTTAATGCTAATGTTTCTTAAACAATTTTTAACATCTTTTGTGTATGCTACCCCCCTACTTCCGTGTATTTCGTGGCTCATATGTCCCCAAGAGCAGATTTGGTTTGACTAAAGTGCTGGGAAACACTTCTTAATAGGCCTCCAATAATGCCACTGAGTGAGACCTAGGAGATCGAGGATGCAGATCCACTGGATTTTCATATACCTGGGTATCACTTACTGCCATTGCTTTCCCTGCAAAGGGGCATCGCTCTTTACATAAGAACAGATGTTGCGTATCAGTACGAGCGGAAACTGAGCAACTACGATTCTGAGTTCTGCTCCTTGTGGATGAAATTCAGAATTCGCTCGCATTTGATGCACATCTGCTACATCTAAGAAGTCCGAATCTAGGGAGGGAGCTCACTTTTAACAAATTGGACTCTCCCTCTCTGATCGATTACGCACATTTTGGGGTTGTTCCCTAACAGCGACATTATTGTTGCCGGCGATTTTAATGTCCTCAACCCGGCATGGTTATGCCACTCAGGCCAAACAACACTTGAGGGTCAATATGTTGAGCTCTTTGCTGAATCGAACGCACTGATTCAAATAGTGAAGGAACCAACTTTCATCCATAGAGTTGGTCTACAAAGCCATAAGATCTTAGACCTATTTCTGACTGCGAACCATGAAAAATATGATGTGACTGTCCATGCTGTCCATGGTCATTCGTTAAGAGAGTTAAAAATTAGATGTCTTCGTCGATTTCTGCTCTCTTAAAGGATGACCAAATCTTCACTAACTCGGCTGATAAAGCAAACCTTTTGGGTGGATGATTTGCACAAAATTCCTCAATCCCGGCTATCAATCAGCCACTGCCCTCTGTAGAGAATAAATCATCTTCGATGCAGGAGATACATTTTCGAACGAGAGCAGTTTAAAGGTCCTTGCAAACCTCAACATAAGCAAATCTTCTGGCCCTGATGGTATACCACCAATTGTGCCAAAAATGTGTGCTTCTACACTGGCTCGACTTTTGCGTAACCTTTGCAACATCTCCTACAGGACAGGAGTATTTCCATCTTGTTGGAAGGATGCCAACGTTCAGCCGGTACACAAGAAAGGTGATGTCACGAACTCTGAGAACCTCCGACCCATTGCGATATGATCCACGCTCTCCAAAGTCATGGATAGTGTAATAAACTTCCACCTAAAGAATTATCTGGAGCGCAACGAATTGCTTTGTGACCGTCAATATGGAATTGGCTTCCGTAAGGCTCAGTCTACTGGTGACCTCATGGCGTTCCTCACGGAGAAATGGAACCAATATGTTCACTTCTTTGCTGAAAGCAGGGTTGTTGCTCTAGATATTTTTAAAGGTTTTCACCGAGTGTGGCATAAAGCGCTCGTGTCAAAACTAATTGTTTATGGTGTTGGTGGTAACTTTGCTCGATGGATCACATATTTTCTTAAGGACAGGTCGATTCGTGTCGTAGTCGATGGAATTTCGTCCAGTGAACACGCCCTGCTGTCGTTGATTCATAACCCAATTCATTCGTTTGCGGACGACAAGAGCATTTGTCATTCTTATTCTTTCAAAAAACGCCCGAGTTCTTTGGAGATTGAGAGAAAAAGGCAAAATATGAATGATACACTGCTTAATTACTTGGGACAAATCACTGAGTGGGGACTTGCTAATAGAGTTGAGTTTAATGCTAGCAAGACTCAGTGTTTCCTGTTAACCCACAAGCGAATGACTTGCCCCTTAGCTCCCCTCAATATGAACGGTGTAGATTTTGATGAGTCAAATGCTCTTAGTGTTCTGGGAATATCGAAAGGAGCGGCCAAGTTGCTAGGTTTTTTAAAATGGTGTAAGAAATAATTTACTCCAACTGATCTATGCGTGATCTTTACCTCATATATTAGAACGAAACTGGAGTACAATTCGCATATTTGGGCAGGAACTTCAATATCTTATTTGAAGCTTCTGGACCGAATTCAACGACGTGCAACATATCTGATAGGGGATGAAAACGTTTCACTTTATCTCAACTCTTTTGGGTATCGACGCAATTTTGGCTGCTTAAGCCTTATGAACAGGTACTACCATGGGAAGTGTTCAAGGGAGATACCTGACTTGACGCCATCAACTCGTGTGTTTTTTCGGTCCACTTGGGTAGCTCACCAAGCCCATCCCTCTACAATTGCCTTCATGCCTAATAGAACCTCGCATTACCGGGATAGCTCGTTCTTTAATCATACAGCAAAATTGTGGAACAATCTCCCTTCGAGCATATTTCCCGGCAGTTTTGAGCTGTGTAAATTAAAAATTTTAGCTTATTTTTAGTCTAAAAAAAAATAAAACAAAAAGTAGAAATTGTTTGTGAACAGTTTCATCAAATGTCGCCCTTTACGATTTGTGAGATGTGATCGAGCAGCATATCCGAGCATATTTCGATTGAGAGGATCTGTTGCGGATCTGTTGCGGATCTACAACTGATAGCAACAGCTGTTCTACTCATTCTACTACTAAGAACTACTAATATAATATCATAGAACACCTGCTATTGTCGACTGGGATAATACATTTAGTGTGGCAAGTTTAAAATAACTCATAACTTTTTATTCAACCACCCATTTTTTAACTAAAAGTTTCCTTTTGACACAAGGTGAAACCTCGCTAGTCACTTCTAATTCGCCACAACTACTCGTTCATTTTATGACATCGATAACTCATCTTAGCAAATTCACCAACCAATTGGATGTTAGTAATTGACTGACCAAAACATAGATGGTGCTTTAGAAAACTTAAAATTTCCACTCCAGTATCGGTTAGAAGTGCCGTATCGAAACGAAGCGAATTAAAAATTTAGCGCCTAACACTCGCTTTGACTCACCATCTATTTTTCGTATAGCGGACTAAATATGCCACGGGCTTTTAAGGAGTAAACTCCACGCTGTTCTATGGCTTAGTTCTTTATATTCAATTAATTTAGTTATAAATTCCAATTTAGTTCATTGAATTTATGATCATTTATGAGCAATTATATAAAAAACACTTTATCGATAATAAAAACAAAAAGCAAAACCTTATAAAACACGGTCATAAATCAAAAGGAAGCATAAATAAAGAATCGATAAGCATCAGTGCAAAATGGTATCAACTGAAGCGGAAACCAATTTTAACGCAGCAACATGCAAGTATGCCAAAATATATAACTATGAGGGGCATTCAAATAAAAATTTTTTCCACAAGTAAAGCACACAAAAAAAAATGAGAGGAGAAGTCGCACAAAATAGGCCCCACAGACAAAAAAGTTGAGGTAGAAAAGGAAAGGACACTCTGTGTACATGACTGGTAGCCATAAAAATGGCAATTGCAAAAACAAATCGGAGTATTTGCCATGATTGCGTCTGCAAAACTAGAGCAACAAGCTTGAAATTGCATAAAAGCACGAACAAGGCATTAAAAGTTAAAAAAAAAACAAAAGAACAAAAAATTAACGATAGTTTTTTATAAATTTTACGAGCAAAGGATTTGTGGCAAGGTGTATGAAGACTACATACACGCAACTCACTTTACTCTCTCACATAAACACAGACACACACACACACATAGAGGTCACCGCAGAGCGAAATGCAATTAAAATAAAAGCGTGACACAGTGCTATAAAATGTAATAAAATGTTGCACTGTGTGGCTGGCTTAAGTGGCGAAAAGTGGAGTGAAAACAGCTCGTGTTACTTTTGTTGTTTTCATTGTAACGATTTGATGTTGTGATAGTTCAAAAAATTGCAGCGTAGAGTAAAGTTGTAAGTTTTAAAAATAATTTAAGTCGATTGTGCTCGAGCTACGTGACCCCATTGACACACATACGTGTGTGAATGATGTTTATCATCATGATGGAAACGATGACGATGACGATGACGATGACGATGACGATGACGATGACGATGACGATGACGATGACGATGACGATGACGATGACGATGACGATGACGATGACGATGACGATGACGATGACGATGACGATGACGATGACGATGACGATGACGATGACGATGACGATGACGATGACGATGACGATGACGATGACGATGACGATGACGATGACGATGACGATGACGATGACGATGACGATGACGATGACGATGACGATGACGATGACGATGACGATGATGATGATGATGATGATGATGATGATGATGATGATGATGATGATGATGATGATGATGATGATGATGATGATGATGATGATGATGATGATGATGATGATGATGATGATGATGATGATGATGATGATGATGATGATGATGATGATGATGATGATGATGATGATGATGATGATGATGATGATGATGATGATGATGATGATGATGATGATGATGATGATGATGATGATGATGATGATGATGATGATGATGATGATGATGATGATGATGATGATGATGATGATGATGATGATGATGATGATGATGATGATGATGATGATGATGATGATGATGATGATGATGATGATGATGATGATGATGATGATGATGATGATGATGATGATGATGATGATGATGATGATGATGATGATGATGATGATGATGATGATGATGATGATGATGATGATGATGATGATGATGATGATGATGATGATGATGATGATGATGATGATGATGATGATGATGATGATGATGATGATGATGATGATGATGATGATGATGATGATGATGATGATGATGATGATGATGATGATGATGATGATGATGATGATGATGATGATGATGATGATGATGATGATGATGATGATGATGATGATGGTGATGATGATGATGATGATGATGATGATGATGATGATGATGATGATGATGATGATGATGATAATACTTTTTACCATATTTCTGCAGCTTATCCAACTAATACGTAAACTTTAATAAGATGAAGAAATTTGTATGAAGTTTCCATTGGCCTTCCATAAAGCTTGTGTTCAGAAGTCTATTTGCTTACGAAAACTTGATGCGATCATTGTAAGTTATTTCAGAAGTTGAATTCCGATGCCCAACTATGCCAACGATGCCAGCTATGATTTTGACTTCATTATAAAAACAAACAAAAAAACAAAACGTCATCGGGACGCGGTAGGAGCTCGTCAAGCAACGCAACTGGAATTATTACTCACTGAGTATTAGTGCTAGGATAAAAAATATATACACCTTAATATTTGAATATCGATGATTCCATATCACTTCGACTATTTTTGAGCAAAATCTGACCTTTGTGATTTAGATTTCTTATTTTTAACTTTGTAGGTTAGTAGTGCTCGTGAAAATAACTTAAGCTGTATTTTTTGTTTTTGCGAAAACAATTTATTTTTTTTTTAGTTATACACTGTAAAAAATATCAAAATATCTTAAAAAATACAATAAGTGCATGTATTCAAACAGCTGTAAGTCGTCGTACAGAAAAAAATCTGGAATATATCTTGAAGACCTTGAATAGGTCTTTCTTGTGGTGTACTTTTTTTGGACTGTTTTTATGAAATGTTTTAAAATTTTTTTAGCCTGAAGTTTTGTGTCACATTTTTCGAGATGATGGCAGTAAATTTTTCACCTTTTGAGCATAGTGTCGTTATAATACATTATTTTTTAAGGCTTACACAAAATTTTAGCTTGGGATTCCAATAATTTATATTTCTAACGAATTTTTGAAAAAATGCTTACAAAAGATTTCTTACTCTTTTACCGAAAATTTAATATATTTCCATATAAAACTCTTCTGTACATGGCTTTGTCATTGAACTCCTTCTAGAACGGCTGGATCGATTTTGATGAAATTTGGTGTGTGTGTGCGGCTGGGTCTGAAATGATTTAAATTTAAAGTTTGACCCCCAACAACAGAATAAATGCACTTATTGTATTTTTTTAATTATTTTGAAATTTTTTTCAGTGTACTTCTTTAAAAAAAAAATAAAAATGAAAAAATAAAGTATGTAGATATAATACATTTCAGGAGAACTATTAACCCGGAGAGTTTAAAAATTTTCAAAAAAAGTGATGTCAGAAACGTGGGTGTTTTGACATGGAATCACCGATATGACCTTTCATTATTTTATATTGAAAACAAATTTGAGCTTTAGGCCAAGTATGTTGACAACAACAGAACATGAGGACAATGAAAGCAACAACCAACATCAACAACAACGGCTCTGTTAAGAAAAAATGATTATTTGTGTGCTTATCACAAAAACCACAAAGTTTTTCATAACAAAATGGTCTCCACATAATCTTAGGTGTACCATCAGTTAAACTAGCTGAACCCTAAAATGGAAGTGTGGAAAAAGGGAGTAGCTAACAACAAAATAACACAACTTCAATATGCTCTGATAGCGGTAAACCGCTGTGATAGAATTTCGAAGATGCACATGAGTTAATGGCTATGCCTAAAAGTATGATACGATCTAGGTTAACCTTGACACAGGGTGCATCGAAGTAGATAATAACTCAGTTACTAATTTAAGCGTTCTCTCTGTCAAAAAAAAATTCCGGGTAACTTTCTCGGCATATTGGCAGTATAAGTAGAACCTAAGTAGCTTGAGTGGATCACAGTAAAAAGTCATGCAAAGACCACTGATGAGTTGGTGTAGCGGCCAACGAAACAGTCCGTATAGTCAAGCTGTGTGATTTGCTCTATAAAAAAAAAAAAACTAGTAAGAAATGATCTTCGACTGGGCCGAAGTTAAAATACCCCCACGGCTGAACCAAAGTATATTCAAAGTCTTAAGCAATCAATAAAATGTTTATCTGTAAAAACGTTTTCGTTATATTTTTAACAGAAAATATTCGCTTTTGTTTTTTGATAAAGTCGCTTTGTATGGGAGGTGGGCGTAGTTTTCACTCAATTTGGTTGAACTCCATACATATATTACACGTTATATATTAAAGTTCATATGCAAAATTTCAAGTCCATACATTAATTTTTGTGGATTTTAGAGAAATTTTACCTTTTTGATAAAGTCACTTTGTATGGGAGGTAGGCGTGGTTTTCATCCGATTTGGTTGAATTTCAAACTTAGAGTGTATTTTGAACATCAAAACTCATATGCAAAATTTCAAGTCTATATATTAATTTTTGTTGAATTCTAAGAGATTTTACCGTTTTGATAAAGTCACTTTGTATGGGAGGTAGGCGTGGTTTTCATCCGATATGGCTCATTTACGAATTTGACCTTCATTTTTTAGATAAAAGCTTAAATATTGAATTTCGTGATGATAGCTTTAAAATTACGGCTGTAATCGTGATCACAGACAGACGGACAGACGGACAGACAGACAGACAGACGGACATGGCTAAATCAACTCGGGTGGTGATGCTGATCAAGAATATATATACTTTTCTACCACGCCTCCTTATGGGCGTTACAAACGGAGTGACAAAATTAATATACCCCCATTTACGTTTTTTAAACGTGGGGGTATAAAAATAAATAACTGGCCATTTCAGCCCTTGAAAGGACTTTGACCTAGCTTCTTATGATCAATTGTGTTGTGCGTGTTATTAAGTTTGTACACAATTGCCCGATAACCGGGCCTACAGGTTTAACGCCGACTCCGAACGGTGATTTTCTCTATACAGAGCCGTTTTTGTTGTTGGTTGTTGCCTTCTTTGTCTTCATGTTGTCTTGTTGTGAACATACTTGGCCTAACGCTCAAATTTGTTTTCAATATGAATATATACACCAATAAAGGCCTGTTCTAAGCCCTCAGAACAAAGTCAAACAAAAAATTTCTGACGTCATGGGGACACAGAGCGAGCCGCTCAAAGATTGACAATGGAACATTCATACAGCGGCGTTGCATTCAATTTTTACTTCGTGATTATATATCATAAGCTGCGATAAATAATTAAAACGGAAACTGAAGGATTTACACATGGCCTAACGATAAAAATAAAAACCAATTTCTAACGTCACCAGCTCGTGAATATAGCAGCTTATGTAACAGAAATGTAATATCGTTGCATAGAATTATAACTCACTCAGGAGACGTGCTACGGTAAATTTTGTTTTACGACAGCATTGATGTGTTATTACGCCTCACGACTAAAATAAAAAAAAATTATTATCGTAATGATTTCAGTTTGGCAACCACATAATGCAGTAAAAATGCTACAACCATGAAAAAACGTTGCATGGAATTTGAACTATGTGACTACTGGCGTAACGATAAATTTTAAGGAACGAAAATTAAGGTGAGGTCTTCGGCCACATGTTAAAAATAAAAAATAAACTGACGGCGTGCCATGAGACCTCTCAGAGAACCGCCTAATGTGACGAATATGCAACACGAAATCATGACAACAAAATTTTTTTTGTAATTTAGTTGTGAAGCGTAATAACACATCCCTGCTGTCGTAAAACAAAATTTACTGTAGCACTCCTCCTGAGTGTGTAATAATTCCATGCAACGATATTACATTTCTGTTACATAAGCTGCTATATTCACGACCTGACGACGCCGGAATTTTTTTTTTATTTTTGTCGTAAAGCCATGTATAAAAACTTTATTTTCCTTTTTAAACTTTTATCGTAGGTTATATACTCATTGAGTAAAAATTCAATGCAACGCCGCTGCATGAATGTTGCGTTATCGATCTTTGAGCGGCTCTCTCAGCGTCCCCATGATGTCAGAAATTTTTTGTCTAATTTTGTTGTGAGGGCTTTGAACAGGCCTTTATTGATGTATCATATTTTTAATCCCAGCAGTAATAGTCAGCGAGTAACAATTCAATGAAACGCAAATGAATTTTTAAAAAATTTATTTTTCAACTTTTTTGGAAACTAGAGCAGTACAACGTAACTTCGTCACGTCAAAATCTAGTTAGTTATGATTTCAACAGCTTTTTTCGTTGCAACCAACACTGCGCACAAACAACAAAATAACACAATGAAAAGGAATATGACAAGAATTAGAATATGGATTAGGACAAAAATTAAGACACACCTAAAACACACATTTCCAAAATACGAAAGAGATTCAGAATATTTGATTAAGTCAAGAAGGTCATGGACTAAAACAACAGTTTGGACATGAAATAGGAATATAAAGAAAAACCGTCACGTCAAAAACTACGGTTGTGTCCACGACACAGCCAACTCTTTTCATTTTAAGGCACAAGACTTAAAAGGCAATCCACGTATGAGGAGGTGAAAGGCAAAGTGGAACAAACCACATTCAAAAATTACTGATATTTGAAAATTCTTTAAAAGTTGTGACTTTTTTAAAAAGATTCTTTCTGGAAATGGGTTTATAAGTTTATTAGAAATATCTATGAATGCTAAACTGAACACTTTCTCAAATGGCATCAATTTTTATTTTATTTTTACTTTTTTTTTTGTTGTTGTCTTAAGCGCCTCCGGGAGTATTTCAAAAAAAGAAATTAGACTTTATTTAATTTTTTTTTTTTTTTTTTATGTGAAGCTGTTTTTTATTTTAGACGAAATTTTTTTACATTATTAAAGTTTAACTATCCAAGATTTATCCCTGATGTTTTGGTCCAAAAATATTCGTCAATAAGGTAGAAAATGCCGCGAGAGACCTTAAATTTGCGGTGAGCAAGATTGCTCAAAAACTACTCATCCGATTGTAACCAAATTTTCGACACTTACTTAAGGACTCGTTAAGGGGCGATGCATCAACAAAAAGGTTAAATGAAAATTTTCTCTTATGCTTCAATCTTAAATAAGATTTTTATACAAAAATATATTTTTTTTAAGAGTCTTATTGATAAAAAAAGAAACTAAATTTTTTATTTGAGACGGATGAATCATTTTGCATCTCACCTTCTCATAGATGGCACATATATTTACTCAAAAGATAGTTTAGATACGTAACACGTTATATAATAACCTGTTGTATTCGATAAAAACCCACTTTTAAATTTTTGAATTAAAGTGCAGAAGACTCAAAGCTATTCAATCCATTTTGTCATAACTTTTTAATGTGAAACAATAAAAATATATATGTAGTAAATATGAATTATTTAATATTGAAAAGGTATTTAGTTCACAAAATTTTTCGTAAGCTCCAAAAGATAATTTTTCATGAAATGAAAACATTTTTTAATTAAAAAACACTTTATTTTCATGCTTTCAAATAACATAAGTTTTATGAAAAATGGTATTTAGAGAATAAATATTCTAAGAAGTACAGAAAGTGCAGATGACAAATTGCACTAACGCACACAAACAAACACACACGCACACATACACACACACACACACACACACACACACACACCGCAAGGGGGGATCAGTTCTCAGAACAATCCTTCGGGCTTTACGAACCCGCGGACCCTAGTTAACACAAAATCCAGGCGCGTCTGACTCAGAATGAGCGGCTCCCTGGTCTGCGTCTGTACCGTAACGGTCGGCAGTTTTAATACCTGTCCGTAGGTATAAAAGGATAGGGGAAGGTCACCCTGAGAAAAAACCATTGTGTAGGAATGTCGGCTAAAAACATAACTACTCCAGGTGGTAACCACAGTAGTGGAAATCCACCCGTGGGAACTCCCACGGTCGGGGCAAAGATTCTGGAGGCCCCAACCAACATTCCATCCAACACTCTTTTTAAGAGAGCATCGGCGGCTGTAGGGAGTGAGCAAGCGGGCTCCCAGTCGTCGTCATCAAATTACCGCAATGCTACGGTGGTGGCTAACTTGGCTGCCGTAGCAGATAATGCTACAAGCAATAACGAAAGAGGTAGTACTCCCGGTTCCTCATATAGCTGGGAGACTCAGAACCCCTTCAAGGGTACTCCAAGGGTTGCGCGTTCTCCCCAGAAAGCGGCCGATAGAGCACATGAGCGTACACGCTCATCACCACCAGCTCTATCAACGCCACCAGCAAACTACGAGCAAGAAACGTCGGAAAATGATGTTCTTTCCGTCAAAATTCGGAAGCTCGTGGAAATGATGGCCCCCCCTCGACGAAGCATCCACCAGCCTATAAGAGACCTCGTGGACGAAATTGCAGCATTGCACCAGAAGGCATGCAAAGAGCGGCACCAACAGGATGCCGCCAAAGCAAAACCATCGCAACCACGACAAAGGCAGAGTGTGGAGACTCAAACAGAGTCCACAATGCTTCCTACGTCAGGAACTAGCTCTACCAAGAGAGCAAGGGGAGAACAACGTGACCCCCAATCGCCGACACCATCCGCCAAGAAGAGGAAGCATAAAACGCCTCTTCAAGGTCAAGGTACGGTTCAGATTGCTGGGGACAAAATCCTCCAGGCCCATTCGAAGGCCAGCGTGAGTGAGCATAAAAAGGAGAACCCACCACGTGAGGAAGCGGTGAAACGGGGTGCAGTTGACAAAGCTAGCCAGAAGCAACTGCCGAAAGCAACTGAAAAGATTGCTACCCCACACGAGAGCACTGTCCAGAACCGGAAGTGGACAAAAGTTCGAAAAAAACGAAGGAAAGTGAGGAGGCCACCGCGAAAGGACGCCATCGTAATAAAAACGACAGGCGCAGCTTCCTATGCGGATATCCTCAGACAGGTGAAGGCTGAACCCCAATTAAAAGAGCTAAGCCAAAATGTCTGCGGCGTAAGAAAAACGGCCAAGGGAGAGCTCCTACTTCTCCTAGAGAAAAGCTCGGACCCTGCTTCCGGAAAGTTCCAAAACGCAGTGCAAACGCTGCTCGGAACCAATGCTGAAGTCAAAATCCTTACCGAAGTTATCCAAATAGAGATAAAAGATATCGATGAGGTCACAACGAAAGAGGAAGTGCTTGAGGCACTAAAACACCAATTTGCTGAAATAAAGGTGTCACCATCCAACATACTCAGCCTACGCAGAGCATATGGAGGCACCCAAACAGCAACAATTAGTTTGCCACCCGAAAGCGCCTCAAAGCTGACTAAAGCAGGCAAAATTAGAATAGGATGGGTTGTGTGCCGCATAAGGCCTAAAATACAACCCATGAGATGCTTTAAATGCATGGACTTCGGCCATGCTGCATCAAAGTGCAAGAGCGAAGAAGACTGCTCAAAGTCCTGCTTTAGGTGTGGCAGCTTGGGCCATCGAGCCAAAGCATGCGAAAACGCAGCAATATGCAAACTCTGCGTAAGACATAAGAAGTCTGACACAAAGCACGCTACAACGAGCATTAAATGTCCGTTTTACCAGAAGGCTTTGCGAGAGACTAAAGCACGATAAGGTTTTATCAGCTTAATCTCAACCACTGCGAAGTTGCACATGATCTCTTGAAGCAAAACGTACGGGATGTAAACGCCGATGTTGCCATCCTCAGCGAACCCTATCGTACTAGGAACTCCGGTGACCAGATCAGTGATAGATCTGGGAAAACATCCATATGGTACTGTGGCCAACGACAGCAGCAAATTAGAGACACAAAATCTATGAACTACTTCGTGAGGGCTAGACTGGGTGGACTCTATGTCTATAGCTGCTACCTACCCCCAAGCCTTACTCTACAAGAAGCCACGAATGTTCTAGAAGAAATAGCAGATGACGCTGTCGGAAGACACCCAATAGTTATCGCGGGTGACTTCAATGCATGGTCAACTGACTGGGGATGCCCAAGATCAAATTCGAGAGGTCAAGCACTTCTGGAGGCGTTTGCGATCTTAGATATCGTCACGCTGAACTCTGGACAGCAAAACACATTTGAAAGAGCTGGGATGGGTTCCATAATTGACCTTACTTTTGTGAGTAGCAGCCTATTGCCAAAAACTGCCTGGCAAGTAAGCGAACACTACACTGGAAGCGATCATCACGCAATCATATTCAGCACGGGAGACTCCGTCATAAGAAGGGTGTGCAAAAACCAGAGGAGATACAAAGAAAGCACTCTGGATACCGGCGTTCTAGAGGTCATGCTCGCAGGTATGTCTGCAACTGGCTATGCTAGAGACAAGGCCTCGCAAGTGATGAAGACCGTAATAAGAGCATGCGACGCCGCGATGGTTAGAAAAGGTAGAGGCAACAATCGCCCGGCGCCAGTCTACTGGTGGACTGATGAAATTTCAAGCCTAAGAAGGTGCTGCATAAGAGCGAGACGTACATACTATCGCTCGAGAGGCACAGATGAATTTCTACCAAACCAGTGGCGTTTCAAAGCCGCAAGAACCCAACTTAGAAAGGCAATAAAAATGAGTAAATCCCATTGTTTCAACCAAATCTGCAACGACGCTGAACAGCAGCCCTGGGGCTTTGCATATAAGCTCGTTATGAAGAAGCTCTCTTCGTTTAGGCAACCAACACCTACGTGTCCCATACTGTTGAGGAACATAGTCCACACACTATTTCCACAACAACCCGACACGCCAGCACTAAACAGAGAAGTTGAAGCAGAGTTACAAAATTTTCAAAATGTAACCAATGAGGAGCTCCTAAAAATAGCCAAAGAAGTTGAAGACAATAAAGCCCCCGGACCTGACGGAGTCCCAAATAAGGTGCTCAAGATTGCGATAGAGCAGAAAATAGAGGTTTTCGTTGACCTCTACAACACATGCCTAAAAGATGGCGTCTTCCCACCAATGTGGAAGCGACAAAGACTTGTGTTGATCCCGAAGAATACTAGTTCCATAGAGGATCCATCGGCCTATCGTCCACTTTGTATGCTCGATACTGCCGGCAAAATCCTAGAACGATTGATAAGCAATAGACTGGGTGCGTCAATAGAAGATGCCGGAGATCTTTCCAACCAACAGTATGGTTTCCGCAAAGCTCGGTCCACAATAGATGCAATTGGAGCGGTGAAAAAAATTGCACTCCAGGCAATCTCAGGAACTCGGTGGTTGTACGGTGACAAAGAGTACTGTCTAGTTACAACACTCGACATAAAAAACGCATTCAATTCTGCGAATTGGACCAGAATACTGGAAGCTCTTGCGCGCTTTAGCGTTCCCTTCTACCTTCGTAGAATCATTCGAGATTACCTCGAGGATAGAATTCTCTACTACGAAACAGAAGGGGGTACTGAAAAGTATAAAGTTACTGGCGGAGTCCCACAAGGATCAGTGTTGGGTCCAGTCCTATGGAACATAATGTATGACGGAGTACTACGTCTACAGCTGCCAGAGAGGGCTCATATTATCGGGTTCGCAGATGATATTGCCCTCATAGTAGTAGCAAAGCATTTGCACGAAGTTGAAGACAAGTGCAACCAAGCGGTTATAGCAGTGCGGCAGTGGCTGAATACAGCGGGTCTCAGTTTGGCCGAGCACAAAACCGAGGCAGTGCTAATAAGCAGCCGAAAAGTCGTTGAGACCGCTAGAATATCGGTTGGTGAACATACAATTGTATCGAAACCATTCGTTAAATACCTTGGCGTTATGATAGATCATAGGCTTAACTTTAAGCAGCATCTTTTATACGCAAGTGGAAAAGCGGGAAGCGCAGCTGCAGCGCTAACAAGAATTTTGTCGAATACCAGAGGTCCTAGACAAACCCGTAGAAAGATCATAGTCACTGTCGTCAGATCAATACTTTTGTACGCAGCCCCCATATGGGCCGAGGCAACCAGATTCAGCTCCTACTTACGAAGCATGGAATCGGTGTATCGTATCTGTGCACTTAGAGTATGTAGTGCGTTTCGAACTGTCTCCTCGGATGCAGCGCTGGTTATTGCGGGTTCTCCCCCTATAGACCTTCTGGTGAACGAGAACGTGACATACGATTCGCTTCCACTCGAATTGCCTAAATCCTCCAAACGTAGGATAGCGCGAGACCGCAGTGTAGCAGTGTGGCAGACGCGCTGGGAGGCATCACAGAACGGACGATGGACGCACCGCCTAATTCCAAATTTGGAACCGTGGCTTAACAGGCGTCATGGTGAGGTAGATTACTACCTCACCCAAATACTAACTGGTCATGGGTGCTTTAAGTCGTACCTTCATAGATTCAAGCACGACGAAAATCCGTTTTGCAGTTTCTGTGCTGGAAGTGTTATTGAAGACGCCGAACATGTCTTCTTCGTCTGTCCGAAATTTAACGCCGAAAGACTAGAGTTAAGCAATAACCTAGGGAGGTCACCAACAGTGGAAACTCTCGTGGGCATTATGCTTAACTCTGAAGAAAACTGGATCTCAGTAGGCAATATGGCATGCGCCATAACCAAAGAACTGCGTCGTGTAGAAAGACTGCGCAGATCAACTGCAGACTCTATGCTATAGACAAAGTTGGTAGGCCGCACCGTGCAGATTTGCTGAAGATCAGAGGTTAGGGGGTGATGAAGCCCTGCGCTCATCTTGGAAGGTATTGCAGTCGATTGTACCTTGCGTCTTCGTCTAGGGATTCATATGCCCGAAGTGATGCCATTCCAAGAAAAGGCCGCTGTCGATAGCACCGTCAGCGTCTTCGTCAAGGGACCATTTCCCGAAGCGGCCTTCCCCCGAAATCCCCTCTCCAAGAAGAGACCGCAGTCGTTAGCACCGTCAGCGTCTTCGGCTAGAGACCATTTCCCGAGGCGGTCTCCATCTGATGCATCATCATCACGATGAGCCTACAACGCGTCATTGCATATTAAGCACAGCACATCATCGCTTTGGAATATAAACAAGCATGATCTGCAAAACGTTTCTTTGTTACGAAGAAGCGTAGAATCGTAGATGAGTAAACATACTCAATCCTGCCCTACGAAGTAATGCCTCGATTGGTGGTTCCGTAGGGTCTTGCAGGAGGAGGGAAAAGTAAGGAGTGGTTTAGTCAGTATACCATACCAGGGACTCTGACACTATTTGGAAGTACGGGCTTCCATTTGTCTATAAAAGATTCCCTCCTGTCGTCTTTAACAAAAAAAAAAAAAAAAAAAAAAAAAAAAAAACACACACACACACACACACACAAGACACATAGAAATACATTCTTATGCAAGTTAACAATAAAACAACAACTGCAGGACAATGTATGACAGTCTAACATGCATGAATCATATTGGAAGCAAGAACATATTGTCAGGAAAGCACAAAGGATGTTGGCAACTTAGGCCACGACATGTAGTCTAACAAGAAGAACAAGAAGTAGCAGAAGAAAAGAGAAGAAGGAGCAGCAGAAGTATTAGAAGTATTATATGATACTATGCAGACTAAAGTAGGACTCCAAGGAGTTTAACACGTTTCCGTAGCTGCTTCCGCAGCAACAATTTAAATATTTAATCCTTTTGATATCTGGTTTTGCGCCAGTTTTTTTTTTTTTTTTTTTGTTTTTTGTTGTTCTATTATTTTTCCCGGCACAAAGGAGTCCAAACATATGCATTATTTACACGAGTTGCAGAGTGTTTCATGCTTAGAGAAGCTTTAGTGCACAAATTCTTGCATGTATTTATACGAGTATGTATGAGTTTTTTTTTAATGTATTGAAGTGCATGCGTGCGTTACACTTAGAAAACATAATGATTGTCGATTGTATTGTTGTCAGCTTGTAGTCGCGGCTAAACAGCAGCTCAGTTGACAATTTTCTGCTCCATTTAGAGGATTAAAGGGTTCATGTGTGCGGGCATGTTGTTTATGTAAATGTATTTTAGTGTTGAGGACAAAAAAAAAAAAAAAAAGAACAAAAAAATGAAAAAGACTTGATTCATACCACTTATACCTCATACTACTCATACTACCCATATCTACTTATGAACATTACAACAATTACCAGAAATGAAACTTGAAAATGTTATGAGTGTTTTTGCCAACAAATATGAATAACACGCTCTTAATGAAGAGGGCGCGAGTTATAAATATCCATAAAATATTTCATTCTTACCCACAAGTTACAGGAAATTGGATACTTGAAGGTTATATATTAAGATAAATTTAGTTTCCACTAATTTATAAGACATACATACGTAACACATATGTAAGTGGGCAAGATTTGTTTTAAGCGAAATAGTATAAAAAAAACGTTGGTCTCCAAGATCAATTGGAAGCGAAAATAAAAAACCCTATAATACGAGGGCTGCCTTTTAAGCCTTGCGCTTCGGCAACACTAATCATTGCCAGATAAATTTTGACTGTTTCCATTCGAAAATTTGACATTTTCTAACATAAACGTACTCACAACGTTTTGGTATATTTCGCCTTATTGTGTTGTTTACAGTGGTTTAAAATTGTATTTCAGCAAAATAATGAAATTAACACGTGAACATTTTCGGATGATGCATATATCAAATTAATTCGACTTTTGGTGATGAAGCACCACACTCAGCAACTGAAAAACGCTGGTTCACTTTATTCGAGCGTGGTCGTCGTTCTCTTCAAGACGAATTTCGTGAAGGTCATTCAAGAACGGCTGTTATGACAGTAAATATCGTTGCTGTGTGTGAACTGTGAAAAGAAGACCGGCATGTGACATACTTACCATGAGATGAAGTTATCCTTGGGAAATAGTGGAACTAGCATTCATTCGATTTGATGTGAGCATTTAGAAGTCAGAATGATTTGTGCCCGTTGTACCCCATAATTTGAAGGTTGCTCAAAAAACGGCTCGTGTTGATTGGTTCAACGTAATGCTGAAAAAATTCGAAAAGCGGAAGTAGTTGAAAGCACGTCTACTACATCAAAACAGGGGACAAATCATGAATCTATGCTTATGAACTTAAAGCAAAGCAATATTCCACTATTTGGTTCTTTCAAAGTAAGCAAACCCCGACAAAACTTGTCCGCGGATAAAACACATTCAATCAAATGGTTGCCACTTTTAAAAAAAAAAAACCGATCATGTCGTGACTGTACCACATGAGCAAAGATAACTGTTAATGATGTATGGTAAACACTTATTTATTTCGGAAAATTAAGAAAAACTAACCACCGAAGGAAGATCAACCTCCATCACGACAATGTGAGTTCCTACACATCAGCTCAAACAAAAGTGGTTTTGAGCACGCAAAGCATGGAATTGATGGGTCATCCATTTTACAGTCCCGACTTGGCATCAAATAACTTCTTGTTCCTTCACATTAAGAAAAAAATGCGTGGTGAGCGTTTTTCTACGCTCGAACAGGCCACTTGTGCCTTCAAAACACTGGTTTCGGAGGTACCAACTTCAGAGTTCATTTCAAAAACTGTTTCGAAAATTTATTCAAACGATTGTAAAAGTATATTGACCATCTTGCAGAATACTTTGAAAACAATAAAAGCATTTTCAGTGATTAACCAATGTTTTTCATTGCTAAGCGCAAGCCTTAAAAGTGTCTTCAAGTGTGTTAAAAGGCAAGGCTCGTGTGAGAGGAGAGGACACCTGCCTTGACGGCTCAATTCTACGGTGCCCCTTGGCACAAGGAGTCTTTGAGTTCAAGAAGATGAGATCTAGTGGATTAATCTTCAGGAACGCCAATTTAGCAACGTACGGTAATTAACGTCCATCCAATCAGATGATCTTCCGGACGCTAACCCAGCTACGTTTCATTAGCGTCCTTCCGACAATCCACCGATCCCAACTCCTTGAACCCGGACGCGACCAACGCCCTATTTTATAGTCTCAATAACGGTTCCACCATCACACTTAAGCATATCTAATTTAATAAATATCGTGTATGGATTGCATACCATAGTATCAATCATGGAAGGCTAGTGTTATCACCTTCCACATTTATTGGTAGAAATCGAGACCGATCTAAAATCTCTGACAATTTGAGGGCATTGTCACCTGGCTGTATACAAGCGCAACTCCACACCGATCACCACAGACCTGCACGCGACATTGTGCTACCACAGCCAGCACGAAACTCCACGAAGGGCCAGCCCACGATCGTCTCCTGGGCTAAAGGATTTGCCCCGACATAGCACTCACACACATTGACATACAGCGTATCTCGCATGACTGTGAAGAATAATATTCAACACTTACTACACCCAATCATCCTTGAGCCGCCATAAGACGTCCAACAGCCTGTCCAGCATCACCAATTCTGCATCATTGCGTTTTCCACCACAGTAATACAAAATACCTTGAACATCCCGATAACCTCTTATATTGAATCGAGATTATCTTTGTGCCCAAATTCACCTTGAACGCTCTGAGACCACTTTTGGCAGAAGTGGAACTCATCACGCCCGTAATTCACCTAACAAGCCGAGACCACCCAGGGTGAGAAAGACCCAGGTGAGTCTTTTCATGCCGTTAATCTTCAGATTATACTTCTAGCATACGCCTTCAGTCACTTCCAATTTTATTCACTCTGAGTTTTACTCACGCTTACACTTTTAAAAACTTCGCATTTTGCCACGTGTTATTAAGCTGTACCATATACACACATCATCGCCTACTTAAACTAGGCTGTCAGACTCTTCTAGTGGATCACCGTGTACTGCACAAGCAATCCCAAAGTTTTGCAGTTTTACTGCCACCCATTTTAAAACAACCGTTTTACGCTCTCTAAAGCCATGCTATTTTGTCAATGTATTTGTGTTCATGTTTCTGTCAGAACAAGGACTATCCCCGTGCTAACAAATTATTTTTCGGATTCATTCATTGCTACTCCTTTATAGGCATTAACGCTACCGCTGATCATGTCAGACGGTCCAGCCTATTTCCATTGATTTAGCTAAACACGCAAGGCTCAAGGCGGGCCTGAAGGAGTAAGGGTTAATCCGAAGTTATGTTCTGATGTATCCATGTTTCCTCTTCCTTTACAAAACGTCGCAAAAAGTATTTTGGATTGCGGTTGAAGATCACCAAACTCTTCTTTGAAGTGGTCACATGGCTGCGCTTATGGTTCAGTGTGAACAATCGCGGCACCCATAGTGCGGATAGATTTTTCGTCTAAATATTCGACACGTGTCTGTTTTTTGACCTACCGTCAGATTATGGGATATTCAACGGGAACAAATCTTCCTGACGCCTTAATGCTCATGTAAAATCGAATGTATGTTAGTCCCACTAATGCCCAAGGAATACGCCAACTCACGGTATGTAACATGCCGGTTTGCTTCTGGCAGTTCACGCACAGCATCGATATTTTCTGCCAAAACATCAATTCTTGGACGACCTTCACAAAATTCGCTTTGGAGAGAAGGAAGAAGCGTTATACATTCTCTTGATGTGGTGCTTAATCACCAAAACTTGAACTAAGTTAATCATAGATGCATTCTTTTCTTGTCAATCCACGTTGAAAATCGTAAAAAGTCATCACCCAAAAATGTTCACGTGTTAATTAAATTTTTTTTTTTTTGAGGTGATGTGATGGTACTGCAATAATACTACACCAAGTCTTCTTGACTATTTCATTGTTTCGGATATATCTGTTGTCTCTTTTTTTGATCAATTGTCTTTTGTCTCTGATCATGATTTAATTTTCTGTTCATTAAATGTTACTTTATCTCGTAATGCTACTTCTAAAACCATCTCATATCGTGATTTTAAACGTATCAACTATTCGTTACTATATTATGATATGTCAATGATGTGTTTTAATGAGTGCTGGCTTCACAGTGATATGTCAATGTCAAACTTAATTAATTCTCTTTTAACCCCTGTTAAATATCATCTGTTTGAAAAGCATGTGCCACTTCGTACGCTAAGAGTTGAAAATGTCTCGTGTCCTTGTCTTCTTCAGTATTTTCTTAATTTCTTAAAACAAAGAAATAAACTTTATAGAATATGGAAAAGAATCCCAATGCCAGACAACTGGGAATTGTTCAGATTGGCCAGAAATGAGGCTGTTCTTAAAACTAGGCAAGCTAAAAAGCAACACTTCACTGATAAATTGCATCTTTCTCTTCCACCCAAAACCTTATGGAACAACATTAGAAAACTTGGGATACAAAGTCTTAACTCCAGTGAGTCTAATGTTCACCCTGATTTACTGAATGATTTTTTTGTTGACTCGGCTGTTATGTCCAGTGGTAGTCTACCTTCTTGTCTGTCCATCTGTAGTCCGTCCATTATACAATCTTTCAAGTTTACTCCGGTTAATGAATTAGAAGTTGGCAAATGTGTAGGACTCAAAACATCAAATGCAGTATCTGAAGATGGTATTCCGATGAAGTTCTTGAAGCTATTATTGCCGCATATAGTAAGCCCACTCACCCATATTATAAATCATATTTTTGTGTCATAAATATTCCCCGACTTATGAAAAATTGCTATCATACAACCGGTTGCAAAAAAACAAAACCCTTCTGGGGCTTATAAAATAAGCATTTTATCGCCATTGGCTGAGGTATGTCAGAAACTTATGGCTCAACAAATCAGTAACTATTTATGTGAAAAGAAATTGTTATCTCCATTTCAGTCAGGATTTCGTACAGGACATGGGTATTCTCCTGCAGTAGTTAAGGTAGTTGATGATATTAGACCTAATTACGATGCTGGTTTTATGACTTTGTTATGCCTACTTGATTTCTCTAAGGCTTTTAATAAAGAAAACCATTCTTATCTATGTCAGAAGCTTAAGTGTTTTTTCGGGTTCAGTGATAGTCCTACTAATCCTATGTCTAGTTACTTGTCCAATAGATTACAACGTGTCAAACTGGGTCAACAAACATCAGAATATAAAGTAATCTCAAGTGGTGTCCCCCAAGGCTCCATTCTTGGCCCTCTGCTTTTCTCCCTTTTCATAAATGATATTTTTAGTGTGTGTAAGCATGTATCAGTACATGCATATGCTGATGATGTCCAGCTTTATCTTTCTAGACGAACTGGACTTCTTGATGACCTATGCTCTAGATTAAATGAAGATCTCTTTAGGATCCATGAATGGGCCAAGTCTGCAATTTAATGCCTCGAAATCGTATGTCCTGCCTATTTGTAAAAATAAAACATGTGTTGATTATGTCCCTGACCTGTTTATTGGGCAGAAAAAGCTAGTTGTGGTATCCAAAATAAAAAATCTATGTTTCTACATTAACTCTTCTTTATTCTGTATAGATCATGTTAACAGTGTAGTACAAAAAGTATACTATATTCTCCGTAATTTGAGAATGTCGTCTAGTGTAACTCCTGTCAGTGTTAAACGTAGGTTAGTCATACAACTTATTTTGCCAGTAATAACGTATTCAGATGTGGTTTATAGTAGGCTCGACTCATCTTCTCAAATGAAGTTGCAAATTGCGTTCAATTACGCTACACGTTATGTATATGGGCTACGAAAATTTGACCACCTTTCAACCTATAGAAACGCTTTACTTGGTTGTGACATAATTGTTTACCTTAAAGCAAGAAACTGCATTCTTCTGCACAAAATCATACATAAAAAAAAACACCTAACTACCTGTATGAAAAACAACAGTTTTGTGTATCCAGAAGAAGCCTTGTTCTCATTGTTCCTAGATATAGGTCGCTAACTTCGTTTAATTTATTTCTCATCAATGCCATTAGACTGTGGAATGCTCTACCTCATCAACATCAACATCAACATCAACATCAACATCAACATCAACATCAACATCAACATCAACATCAACATCAACATCAACATCAACATCAACATCAACATCAACATCAACATCAACATCAACATCAACATCAACATCAACATCAACATCAACATCAACATCAACATCAACATCAACATCAACATCAACATCAACATCAACATCAACATCAACATCAACATCAACATCAACATCAACATCAACATCAACATCAACATCAACATCAACATCAACATCAACATCAACATCAACATCAACATCAACATCAACATCAACATCAACATCAACATCAACATCAACATCAACATCAACATCAACATCAACATCAACATCAACATCAACATCAACATCAACATCAACATCAACATCAACATCAACATCAACATCAACATCAACATCAACATCAACATCACCATCAACATCAACATCAACATCAACATCAACATCAACATCAACATCAACATCAACATCAACATAAACATAAACATCAACATCAACATCAACATCAACATCAACATCAACATCAACATCACCATCAACATCAACATCAACATCAACATCAACATCAACATCAACATCAACATCAACATCAACATCAACATCAACATAAACATCAACATCAACATCAACATCAACATCAACATCAACATCAACATCAACATCAACATCAACATTAACATCAATATCAACATCAACATCAAAATCAACATCAACATCAACATCAACATCAACTTCAACATCAACATCAACATCAACATCAACATCAACATCAACATCAACAACAACAACAACAAAATCTAGTTAGTTATGATCCCAACAGTTTTTTTCGTGGCACCAACACTGCTCACAAACAACAAAATAACAATGAAACCGGAAAAGGACTATGACAAGAACTAGGATATGGATTAGGACAAAAATTAAGACACACCTAAAACACACCTAAAACACACCTTTCTAAACTAGGAAAATGATTCGGAATCCTTGATTAAGTCAAGAATTTGATTATGGATTAAAACAAGAGTTTGGACATGAAATAGTAGTATAAAGAAACACAGCAACATCAAAACCTTCGGGTGTGTCCACGACACAGCCAACTGTTTTTTTTTTAAATACCATTTTCAGACTATTACAAACAACATAACAAGCGCTCATACACCAAAACGTTGTGAGGACTTTTATGATAAAAAATGTCATATTTTCGTATAGAACTCTAAAAACTCATCTGTCAATGCTTAGTGTTGTCGAAGCGGAAGACTTAAAAGGCAGCCCTCGTAGTACCACGGAATGCTATTTTCTAGTAAATCGAAAAACTTTCTAAAATTTCGGAAATGTTGGATATATATTTGATATGTAATCCCCATCAACATTTTTAGAATTCCTCAAAATTTAAAATAGCCAACTATTACATGGAATTTACAAATCCTTTAAGCCTTTTTTAATAAATGAAAAAATTTTCGCAAGCAAAGATTGAAAAAATATAAAAAAAAAATTTAGAAAAATTATGAAAAACAAAAAACCTATAAATTAAAATCCGATATGAGCCACGAAACCAAGAATTAGCAAAAAAAAAACAAAATATGTTTTTCATACTTTCAGTCACCATAGCGATTGCGACGGTTTTCTTTTTTTACCCACTCGTATCATCAACCACAATCTGCTGAATAAGGATGGCAACGCCAGCACCTAGCACGCTGTCATGTCAGCTTAAAATTTGTTGTAAAAAAAAAAATAAACGATTAAATCTATTTTTCGTTTTTTTTTTTATTTTTGCGCTTTATTATTTCGCTAAATTTTGATACTGAGCCATGATGCATGCAAAAAAGACAAAAAACAATACTGTCATGCAAAATGATGATTTAATATCTATGCAAGTTATAAAAAAGTTCAGCAAAAAATGTTTAATCATTAATTGTTAAATAATATATGTATGTATGTATGTATACATGTTTATGTCTATAAAAAAATGTCAATTAGTTGCATTTAGTGGCACATGCCGTATTGGCAACTTTTTTATTGAAATTTTAAAAATTATTGAAAATGCAATTTAGGTGACATAACTTACTATTAATTTTTAGTTAAGTACTTGCAAATATTTTTGGTCGTGTTAACTAACACGAGTTCAAACCAGTAAAAATGTTTACTGTTTCTGTTAAAAATGTTAAACGTGACGAAGTTACGTTTTACCGCACAGGTTACCAAAAAGTTGAAAAATGCGTTTTTTCAAAATTGATCGGCGTTGCACTGTTACTCGCTGACTATAAAAGCTATGTTTAAAAAAAAGGTACAACCGTAAAGGTTAATTCTTTGACTTTATTATGAAAACAAAACGAAAATTCAAAACGTCATTGGGACGCGGTGGGATCTGGTTAAACAACGCAACTGAAAATACGTTACATATAATTATTTCACGCCGAGTATTAGTGCTAGGATTAAAAATATGACACACCAATAAAGGCCTGGTCTTAGCCCTCACAACAAAATTAGACAAAAAATTTCTGACGTCATGGGGACACAAAGATTGACAATGCAACATTCATGCAGCGGCGTTGCATTGAATTTCTACTCGGAGAGTATACAATCTACGATAAATGTTTAAAAAGAAAAATGAAGAATTTAAATTTATACTTGGCTTTACAACAAAAATATAAAAAAAAAAATTAGTTGGCTATGTCGTGGACACACTCGTAGGTTTTGACGTGATGGTGTTTCTTGTTGTTGTTGATGTTGATATTGATGTTGATGTTGATGTTGATGTTGATGTTGATGTTGATGTTGATGTTGATGTTGATGCTGATGTTGATGTTGATGTTGATGTTTATGTTGATGTTGATGTTGATGTTGATGTTGATGTTGATGTTGATGTTGATGTTGATGTTGATGTTGATGTTGATGTTGATGTTGATGTTGATGTTGATGTTGATGTTGATGTTGATGTTGATGTTGATGTTGATGTTGATGTTGATGTTGATGTTGATGTTGATGTTGATGTTGATGTTGATGTTGATGTTGATGTTTATGTTTATGTTTATGTTGATGTTGATGTTGATGTTGATGTTGATGTTGATGTTGATGTTGATGTTGATGTTGATGTTGATGTTGATGTTGATGTTGATGTTGATGTTGATGTTGATGGTGATGTTGATGTTGATGTTGATGTTGATGTTGATGTTGATGTTGATGTTTATGTTTATGTTGATGTTGATGTTGATGTTGATGTTGATGTTGATGTTGATGTTGATGTTGATGGTGATGTTGATGTTGATGTTGATGTTGATGTTGATGTTGATGTTGATGTTGATGTTGATGTTGATGTTGATGTTGATGTTGATGTTGATGTTGATGTTGATGTTGATGTTGATGTTGATGTTGATGTTGATGTTGATGTTGATGTTGATGTTGATGTTGATGTTGATGTTGATGTTGATGTTGATGTTGATGTTGATGTTGATGTTGATGTTGATGTTGATGTTGATGTTGATGTTGATGTTGATGTTGATGTTGATGTTGATGTTGATGTTGATGTTGATGTTGATGTTGATGTTGATAATGATGTTGATGTTGATGTTGATGTTGATGTTGATGTTGATGTTGATGTTGATGTTGATGTTGATGTTGATGTTGATGTTGATGTTGATGTTGATGTTGATGTTGATGTTGATGTTGATGTTGATGTTGATGTTGATGTTGATGTTGATGTTGATGTTGATGTTGATGTTGATGTTGATGTTGATGTTGATGTTGATGTTGATGTTGATGTTGATGTTGATGTTGATGTTGATAATGATGTTGATGTTGATGTTGATGTTGATGTTGATGTTGATGTTGATGTTGATGTTGATGTTGATGTTGATGTTGATGTTGATGTTGATGTTGATGTTGATGTTGATGTTGATGTTGATGTTGATGTTGATGTTGATGTTGATGTTGATGTTGATGTTGATGTTGATGTTGATGTTGATGTTGATGTTGATGTTGATGTTGATGTTGATGTTGATGTTGATGTTGATGTTGATGTTGATGTTGATGTTGATGTTGATGTTGATGTTGATGTTGATGTTGATGTTGATGTTGATGTTGATGTTGATGTTGATGTTGATGTTGATGTTGATGTTGATGTTGATGTTGATGTTGATGTTGATGTTGATGTTGATGTTGATGTTGATGTTGATGTTGATGTTGATGTTGATGTTGATGTTGATGTTGATGTTGATGTTGATGTTGATGTTGATGTTGATGTTGATGTTGATGTTGATGTTGATGTTGATGTTGATGTTGATGTTGATGTTGATGTTGATGTTGATGTTGATGTTGATGTTGATGTTGATGTTGATGTTGATGTTGATGTTGATGTTGATGTTGATGTTGATGTTGATGTTGATGTTGATGTTGATGTTGATGTTGATGTTGATGTTGATGTTGATGTTGATGTTGATGTTGATGTTGATGTTGATGTTGATGTTGATGTTGATGTTGATGATGATGATGTTGATGTTTATATTGGTGCTGGTGTTGGTGTTACTTTTGTTTTTTTTTGTATTTGCTTCTCCATTGGTTGCGCTCTTCCTTGGTGCGTTAACTTTGCCTTAGCTACATTCTAAGCAACACCAATTAATCCATCAAAAGTGATGCAAATGCGTCACATTAGGCGGTTCTCTGAGGACCCTTATAATGCCGTCTAATTTTTTTTTGTTTTTTTAGTTTTGTCGTGTGCCCAAAGTCCTCACCTTCATTTTCGGTCCTTCAACTTTACCGTTACGCCAGTAGTCACAGAGTTAAAACTCCATGCAACGTTTTTTCATGGTTTTAGCAGTTTTACTGCATTATGTTGTTGCCATCCTGAAATCATGATGATAAGAATTTTGTTTGTAATTTAGTTGTGTAAAACAAAATTTACCGCAACACGTCTCCTAAGTTAGTAATAATTTCATGCAACGATATTACATTTCTGTTACATAAACTGCTATATTCACGACCTGGTGGCGTTAGAATTTTTTTTATTTTTATCGTATGGCCAATTTCCAGTATAAATCCTTCATTTTCCTTTTAAACATTTGCCGTGGCTTATATACTCACCGAGTAAAAATTCAATGCAGCGCCGCTGCATGAATGCTGCATTGTCAATCTTTGTCCACATGACGTCAGAAATTTTTTGTCGAATTTTGTTGTAAGGGTTTAGAACTGGCCTTTATTGATGTATCATATTTTTAATCTTAGCACTAATACTCAGCGAGTAACAAGTTCCATGTAACAAATTTTCAGTTGCGTTGCTTAAGCAGTTCCCACCGCGTCCCGATGACGATTTGAATATTTGTTTTGTTTTTATAATGAAGTCAAAGAATTAACCATTACGGTCGTACCATTTTTTTAGTCATAGCTCTTATACTCAGCTAGTAACAATTCAATACAACGCCGATGAATTTTTAAAAAATGTATTTTTCAACTTTTTTGGTAACCTGCGCGGTAAAACGTAACTTCGTCACGTCAAAAATAAATAAATTTTACCTATTCTGAAATATCTGTATAATTCTGCTCAAAAGTTAAATTTCCTAAAAGTTTTACAAAACTGTAATAATCTGATAAACTTTACCATGAAGTTATGGCAAAAAATCTACGAAATTAAAATAGTGACCGACAGATTGAAAATTGTCCGTAATTTTTTACTGTCATTAATTTTCTGTGGTAAATGTCAATAAAACAAAAGTACTGGCAAGTTCACATAAAATAAATATTTGTGCTGCATAACTTGTCGACAAGAAGACTTACGTGATAAGAAATGGCCACAATTCCTAGCCGAGAAAACAAGTAACGAAGTAAAAGTATTTTTCTTTGGTACTTTATAAATGTATAGCTTCACTTCGTTTTAACATTCAAAAAGTAAAAAGAAAGAAAACTTAAAAATGTCCAAAATATATAAAAAATTTATGACTTTCACCTAGACCAACTACATACAATCAACACAAGCACATTCACCCGAAAGTACAAACCTTGCTTGCTGTTTTTAACGTAGAGCTGCTTCCATAAGGTTCCATGAGCTACTGTAAACTTCAGCTGCCCCCACCTTTCCGCCAACTCAACTGTTCTTTTATGCTTTCACTTTTCTTGCTGAATTTTTTTTTATTTCCTTTTTATTTTTAAGAAGTAAATAAAAACAACAACAATTCTCAAAAGTTTGCTCTTTTGCTCAGCACCATGCATCAATTTCAACCTGCAGCAGCATTTGTTGCATGCCTGTCGCACACGTACAACAAAAGGCGAAAATAAAAATGCACAAAAATATCAACGAATCTTTCGGAACTATTTCGGTGAAAACATAAAAACAAAAGAACAAAAAACAAACACGAAAAAAAAAAACGAAAAAGCACGAAAGTAGCAAATCATAAAAAAAGAAGAACAAGTCGTAAACTTATATAAAGCTTTTTTTATTTGTACTGCTTTCTGTTGGATCATTAAAATTTCTACTGCCTGGCAACCCTGCTGCCACTTGTTTTAGTAATTTTTGTTTTGTTTTTCATTTTGTGTACCTTTTTGGTCAGTAGTAAAGGGAAAGCACAACTCTCTAACTGCAATTACGTTACATTAAAATTTACGGCATTGCGCTATGATGCGACAATTATTCGCAACGCAAAAAAGCGTATTTTGCTTCTGTTGTTGTCAGGGTTGGGAAGTGGGTTCAATGGTAAATAGTATCGGTTCGTAAAAAAAAGTACTTTTTCAATTAAAGAAATGAGTTTGCTGTATCGTGGACACACCTATAGATTTTGACTTGACAGCGTTTTTTTATCACTGTCCTTATTCTTATCTATCCTTGTCTTTGTTCCCAAACTTATTCTTATCCTTTTCCTTATTGTAGTGGCGGATCTATAATTCACCAGAGGGGCGAGCTACGGGGTCTGAAACGGATTTTAGGGCTTATTTCAATTTTTTTCCCATACAAAAAATTCTCCAAGGGGGAGGGGGCTAAAGCCCTTTTAGCCCGTATGTAAATCCGCCACTTCCTCATTATTATTTTTATCCTAATAATAACCCCGCTTTATGTCTTAACTATAGATTTCATTTATGCCCAAATTCCTGGCCTTATCCTTGTTCTAATCTCTTTCTGAGTCCTTATCCCACTTCTTTTCTCAATCTTTGCTCTAAATATTGTCCTAAGTGTGTCCAAATCTAAAATTGTTCTATTTCTTGTCTTCATCGATAATATTGTCGTCAATATTATTTTGAGTGTATCTAATTCGTTGACCTTATACTTGTCCCAATTCTTGTCATAATCTTCTTCCATATCCTTGTCTCAATTCTTGTCCTAATCTTTATTCAGTTCCAAGCTCTTGCCTTTGTTTAAATCTCTGTACAAATCTTGGCCCAAATTCTTATCTTTTTCCTGGTTTTAATCTTTGTTCATGCCCTTGCCATATTTCTAATCCTTGTCCTAATCCATGTCCTTATCCTATCCCAATACTTGTTCTTTTTATTTTAATCAAGTTTTTTAATCTAAGTTCTTCGTATGTAAGCAAAATATATGTTTTAATTCGAATTCCTTGAATTCTAAGTTTTGACGTAGAATACGTCATTCTCGGAGGTAAGTAGGGTGTTTGATAGTGACCAGGTGTCGGTATTTAGGTCACAATTTGAGCCTTTGGTGTGCCTAAAGTATTGATCGTACAATGTTGATGATAGCACTTGTTGCTCTGCTTGATCCTCACTGGGAGAAAAATTCATGTTTGAACTCTCTAACTTATATAAATTTTACACAATTACATGAAATATAAAGCCATGAAATATATATATATTTGATGTTTTTGTTTGCTTAAGTTTGCTACCTATTTATCGACAGTTTCCGGTTTTATCGACAAAACCATAAAATTTGTATGAGAGACCCCCTAAGGAGTGGTCGGAGGGAACAGATGTCAAAGGTAAAAATTTCCCTTTTGCAAAAATAATGGGGGTTGTCGATACATATTAACCCTCTCCGGCACTCTCTTAAAGGGTCATATGCTCAGGTGTATGAAATAAATATACAAAAACCATAAAATTTGTATGGGAGCCCCCTAAGGAGTGGTCAGAGGGAATAGGTGTCGAAGGAAAAAATGTTCCTTTTGCAAAAGTAATGGGGGTCGGTCATACATATTAACCCTCTCCGGCACTGTTTTAAATGTCATATGCTCAGTAACACATTTCGGCCGATATTCGGTGTCGCAAAGTTCTGTTTGCGATAATTTTCGGAAAGTGGTATTCAGTAAACACTTTTTCCGATTTTGTCGGTGAAAGTATCGGAAGTTTGTCGCAAACGAATCGTACAACTTTGCGACGAATATTTTCTTGTAGAAAAGTGAGTCGAAAATATCTGTAAGTTTTTTGAAATTAAAATTATTTACAATAAATTAATTTGAAATGCAAAAATTTAAATTTCTAGTAATTTTTGTAGCTTGAAATGGTTTTTAGTTATTTGACAATGTATGCTGCACTCATGCTCGTGAAATGAATTTAGAACTATCATTTCTTCAAAGAGTTGATTCTCCTTTGATTTGGAGTTGAACAAATTCAAAAATTTGTATCGCATCACGCCAAATATAACTCATGAGCGCATTGACTTTTTAGACGACCGTCTACAGCGAAATAGAATCACTGGTTTATTAGCTGAAAATCAAGTAAATATTGTTTTATGATTCATTGACATATTGGAACTTTTCTATTTTCTTGTAGGTTTTGCAGCATTGCGCTTTTATGCCACTGGCTTCTACCAACTTTAGCCGATTTGACCATTTTGAATTTAAATATTTATTTATCTATATTAATAATATTCATTTTCTGTTTGTTTGACCAGAATACAAATCTTAACGGCTTTAAGGATTTTACTCAAATTCAACACACATTTGATTAGGGCCAACGCCAATAGGATTTATTTCAATTCAAAAAAATGTTATTTATTGAGAAAAGAAATGAATTTTTTTTTAAATAACGGAAAATAATTGTCAAAATATTTTCTCACATTAAGAACCATTAGTTTATGAATAAATATAATTTTGAAACCACTTTCGCTGCGCTCTAAAAGTTTCACACTTTTTCATCGAGTCATTAGAATAAGGCCACCTGTTTAAATATTGAAATGAAGTTGTTTTGATAAAAATGTTTTAAAAAATTAGAAAGTGTTTTAAATCTTTAAACCGTTTTCAGTAGTGTGTGGAACCTCCATTTTTAGAAATTACTTAAAAAATACAGTTGGGGAGTGAATCATAGAGTAATTTTAAATACTTCAAGTTGACGTCTGCCCAAGCTGTCGTTATGGCGTTCATCAAGGATTTTTTATCTTCAAATTGTATTCCATTTTCCTAGATTTTTCGTGTCATCCACCCCCAAACGTTTTCCACGATATTGAGGTCCGGAAAATACGGTGGCCATGCCAAAAGTTCCACAGACTGACTATGAATCCACGATTTTACTATCCTTGCAGTATGGATCGGGGCATTATCATGCTGATAAATCCATGGAAGCCGCCCGAAAAGGTTATGAAATTGAGGAAAAGCATTTTCCAGGATATTTTTGAAGGAATGCGCAATCGTTCTAGCATTCTCAAACACTAAATCAATCGTTTCGTAATATGAAATTGCTCCCCGTACCATTAACCCTCCTTCTCGGCTATGGTGCCTCGCCAAAAATCGTAGAAGCAGTAATTGTAGCCGGCGGGCCCATCAAAATTAAATTTGTTTTCGTCCGAAAATACAACATTTTTCCATTGGTCCGTCGCCGTCATCTTTTCTTTGGCAAACTATAGTCGTAACTTCTGTGATTCAGAGGTGGCTTTTTGCGTAATTTTTTTCGTTGGATGTGTTCCGACGGTTTAATTATTCGTCGAACAGTTGATAGACTGGCTTTTATTCCGGTTTCAGCTTTTAATTTAGCATCAGACTGAGCTGAATTTGAAGCTGCTCGCAATAATAAGCGATTTTCCTGGGCTGAAGTCCTTCTAAAAGTCTTACCTTTCATTTTTTTCCCGTAGTTTTGAACATTTTGAAGGAAATTATTAATTACGGTTTTACTTTTCCCGATTTTTGCTGCAATAATACGGCTACTAAGCCCCATTTCTTTGTAGGCCTGGATTTTCGCCCTCTCAGCGGCAGAAAGAGCCTTGCCTCGTCCCATTTTTTGTAGAATAAATTAATTCAATACTACTTTCAATAAAAAAAATAAAACTAAAGCAACTTCTTCAAGAACAGCACCCCACTACGTAAAAACACACACTGGCCTTATTCTAATGGCGCACGCGAGTTGCTCATTTTTTGCGACTCAATTAGAAAAAATTCCGGGAAATAACGGTAGTATTAAGTACGTATTTATTTTGCACTCATATTTTTTCCTGAGAAGTACTCAATTCGAGCACAACTTAAGTAATTTTTTTAATAAGAAAATTAGTTCTAACTACAGATAAATATTCAAGTAGCTGGCCTTAATCAAGTGACGCTACTTAATCCAAAGGTTATTGCATACTTAGTTTTAACCACGCCTCTTCCGTCCCTTAACAAGATACGCAAATCTACCTACTAGCATACTTTTTTCTAGCGAAAATCTTCGTCTAATAAATTTAAAAAAAATTCTGTTATTTTGACACCAAAAACATTCACATATTTTCAAAATTACACAAACTTTTAGTACAACCTCTTTTTCTGATAACATCGTTTCCTTAGAATAACAAAAAACTATCTTAAATTCGTATGTTTTACTTTCGATGCAAATAACTGCGTTGTTTTTGAATATATGTCATTAAATTTTTTTCGTTGATAAATTCAATTCTTAATAAAAACTATTTGAAAGGCACTGTTAGTTTAGCGTACATATATATATTTTCAATATTTTTTATATATTTTATTTGTGCTCAATATTTTTTTTTGTTCCTTAAAATTGCCAATTTTTGCTAAAAAAATTGTGCAATAAAAAAACATGACAAAGTGTTTTTCGCTATAAATATATTTTCTCGGGCCCTCGATATATCTTTATTTTCCACAGATAGAGTGGAGCTTATTCTCATTATTTGGATTTTTAATTATTACAACAATACAAAAATTTAATATTTTTTTCCCGAGTTAAACCGGGTCTATCAGCGAGTAACTGAATAAAAATGACATTTCTCTCCGATAAATAAGTAGTGCTGCCACTTTTTTCAATTAAATTCGTAAACTTTTTTCGACCGAAATTTGTCGCAAAGTAGAAGTTAGTGAATACCGTTTTCGGTATGACAACCGAAAAAAGTCGCAAATTATGATTTCGATCGGAAGTTGCGAAAAAGTTACAGAATTCCACTACAGGTGTATGGAATAAATTTTTTGCTAAATATTTTTTAAAAAAGATGTCATCAAAAGCGAATTGAATAATTCTACGACTTGTGTTACGACATAGTCGAAACTACTGTATCTTTTTTTGCTATATAAGCAAAATGATGATTTTATACGATTTTCGAAGTGGATTGACAAGAAAAGAAAACATCGATGAACAACTAAAATCGACTTTTGGTAATGAAGCACCATAACCATCGACTGTAAAACGCTGTTTCAATGAGCTCGAGCAAGGTGTTCGTACTCTCCAAGACGAATCTTGTGGAGGTCGTTCAAGAAGGGCTGTTGTGGCAGAAAACATCGAAGCTGTGCGTGAAATGTTGGAAACAGACCAGCATGTGACATACCGTGAGATAGAGTCATCCTTGGGCATTAGTGGGACTAGCATATATTTTATCTTACATAAGCATTTAGGCGTCAGGAAGACTTGTTCCCGTTTCATATTCTAGATTTTGAAGGTTGCTCAATAAAAGGCCCCTGTCGATTGCTGCAAGAAGAGGTAAAGGCCCATTCACCTGGATGTCGTAAAATAAAGTTTACTGTTGCACCTCAACTAAGCTATTTCCATGTAACAATATTGCATATTTGTTGCATATGCTGCCATCTCCATTACCTGACAACGTCAAAATAAATTTTTTTTATTTTGTCATTTGGCTTAAAATAAATCCTTCAATTCTGTTTTATAATATTTATCGCGACGCATCTCATGGAATAGTAACTCTATGCAACACAGTTGCTTGATTGTTGTATTTTCGATTTTTTTTTTTTATTTTATTCACGAACCTTCTAAAGACTCCACCGTGCAGATGGGAGTGTACGGTTCTTGCGTACTTTTGTATGTAAACTTCATACTTTTGTAAATCCCGTGGTACCGCCGCAAAAAATGACATCACGTGGCATGGGAACATCACGAAGCTGAAAACTGAATGGCTAATGATTGTCGTTTAAGGCGATTTATAGACGTGATGTACTCTTCTCAGCCTCCTGTGTTTTGCGAACATTATAGTTTTAGTGACGGTAATGACTACTTCGCTTCGATTTTCAACATTATTGTCAACAAGTTTTGTTGTGAAACAGTTTCAAGCCTCAAGGCGGGCATTATCGAACTTGGGGCACTTAAATATAGCATCGTTTGCATCTTCAATTGTATTTGAAGAGCAGTGTGAGCAGTATGGATCTACCACGTGCTAAAATTTTAACAGGTATGCTCTGAAGCACCCATGGCCACTCAAAACCTGTGTCAGATAAAAGTTCACTGAGCCGTGACTTCTTCCGCACCAATCGACTAATGTTCGTGATAAGCTGGTGTGTCCAGCGACCCTTCGGAGATCTATTACAACGGACTTGCCATTTCAACATGCTTCATTATCTATCTCTAGAAACTTTCTTGCAAGTGCACGCGTTGTTGTTAGTGGTCAGAAACGTCTCATCCACGAGAAGGTCGATGGGTATAGAGGTTGCTAGGACTAGTGCTGGAGCTTCGGAAACTATTCTGAAGGCACAACATACCCTGAGTGCGCCGGGTCTGTACACATATTCAACACCTCGCGGGTAAGACTTCATATTCATTGCTATAGCCCATACCGTTGACCCATACATCTCGATTGATCGTACTACATTAAGGCCTCTCATATTTGGCATTATCCTCAATAGAGCCATGCATGCGTCGGATGCTTTTTTGTGGGCATACTAGAGATGCTATCAATCGGAAGTCAATCATTACACCAAGGTATTTAATAAATGCCTTTGATTGCACCACTGTCCCGTTAACATTGATGTTTGTAACTTCCATCTTTTTGCGGCTGCTTATGAGAACCACCACCGTTTTATATTCGGCTAGCTAGAGTCCTACTGACGTAAGCCAGCTATAGATAGTGCCAATTACAACATGACTGAGTGCCTTGATTTCTTCGAAGTGTTTTGCAGTTGCCACAACCACTACGTCGTCCGCAAAGCCTGTGGGAACTGCGAGTCTGAGAACGTCGTCATACAATAGGATCCATAGTAGAGGATGGATCCAAGTGGCCGCCGCCATAAATGATGACCATACGGGCTCGTTTGATGGCATTTTCCATGGCATTTTCCGTTGCACCGTCCTGTTGGAACCACATGTTCTCCAGTCCCAATTCATCCAATTGAAGAAGAAAAAATTCGGTAATCATGGCACTGTAGCGCGCGTCGTCCACAGTCGCCGATGACTCCTCCAGCGAAAACAGCACACCACGCAATAACTTTGAGCGGGTGTAATAGTTCTTCGTGGGTGATGCACGGATTTTTGGTGCCCCCAGAAATGATTTTGTTTATTCATGTAATTGCAAAGATGGAATTGAGCCTCATCGCTCATGATAATTTTCGATGAAAAATCGTCCACCTCTTCGTTGATGAGGTCGACTTCGCAGAATGACTTGAGCGAAGGTTACACGCGGTTGGCAGTCAACAGCTAACAGCTGGTGCACTGTCTGCATTTTGTAAGGGAATATCTTCAAATCTTTCACCAAACTAAAATTCTGCGCCGGCTAATGCCCAATTGCGTGGCACGTCATCAGGTCGATGTTCCGGTCTCTTCTTCGACATCAATATCGCTTCGGTAATAGCAGCGATATTCTCAGCAGATTGGCTGCTTCGGGGCCGGTCTGTCTTGGGAAGATCTCAGTCTCTTCAAGGCAAGTGGCCAAACGCCACAGTGTTTGTCATGTTCGTGTCGGACGACCAGGAAATCTGCGACAAAATTGTTGCGCAAAAAAATGGAAACAATTATTCCGCGTTCTTGTGGAGTAAACTACGTCATGGCTTGTCGATTTGTATTCTGCATTTGTTTACTTCACAAATGTCAAAACCTAATTGACATTTGGCGCCATTTGCAAAAGTTAAAGGGTGTTCCAATAGTGTGATTACTTTTGCCCCACCTTGTTGTTTGCTACTATCCTAGAGAGGTAGCGTGGAATTCGATATTTTACGAGCGCTTTCATTATATTCTCCCAGTTTGCGGAGTTAAAGGCGTTGCGCACATCCAGCGTTGCCATGAGGCAATACTGCTTTGCACCCTTCTTCGAACTTTTACCTTCCATAGCTTTCTCTGCCATGCTTGTTACAAGTTTTATGGCGTCGGATGTTGAACGTGACTTTCGGAACTCAAACTGTTGATTCGGGAATCTTACTCTGGCTTGGATTGCTTTGGTTGGAAAGAGGTTGCACTGCACTCTCTCGCAGATCTTGCTTATCGTGTGCATTTTCGATATAAGAGCGTATTTCTTTGTGACCTCATAACGTCATAAGCTATGTTAGTTGTCTATTTTCGGGTGAATAACGAACCTTTACTGGGGTACAATATTTTTTGTCTAGCGAGTTATAATTCCATGCAACATATTTGTAGTTTCGTTGCTCAAGCAACGAAATGTCATCATTTTCACACAGTAAGAATGAGCCGTCTGTCACTGGAATGAGTCAGCTAACGAAAGCATACAAAAAAAGTTCGTTTTAACAGGAGTTAAAAAATAAATTTATAAAAATTATAGTACAGGTGGAAACTCAGGAAGCTTTAGAGAATTTAATGAGGTAAAGTCCGAGTACATCAGCTAGTTTTGCTTTTTTAATAAAATCTGCTACAACTCATCAATTGTTTTTTTTCATCAATTTTTGTTCATGTTACCCAAAATATCATTTCATTTAATCTCATTTCTTCGAAAAGATGCCTTATAAAAGGTCCTCAACGTCATCAGAAGCAGGCAGAAAAAACTTCAAGTATTTTCGATATGTTTTTGTAGCATGCTTACCTATTTTAAAATATTGCTACTTGAAATCTCTACTTAAGTTCTACTTAAAGAAGGTACTTTCTTCGAAAGGATTGAAGTTAGGTACTTGCTTTATCAAATAAGAAATAATAAACTGTCCATTTCAGCACTTGAAAGGACTTTGACAGAACTTCTTATGATCAAATGGTACTCCAAAAAAGGTACAAAAAAAAAGTACTAAACAACCACTTTTCCCAACCCAACCTTTCCCTGTTAATGTTGCTTCTGCTGTTGCTTGTTTTAATAAATTTAATTTCTAAGTGTTTTGAACTTGATACCCACCCACCAGGTGGTTGACCCGTTAAGCCCGTTGGTTGTCCTTAAATTTATGTTTAGGTCGTCAGAGTAGCCGTTCTCGTCGGTTGATTGTTCGCTAATGTTTTTATTGCTTCATTTTCGTTGTTTGTTCAACCCTACTAAAATATTATCATGAGACACGCAGAATTGTCTCCACCGAAATATTTAAGGAACATATTTTAGCCAGAATTACAAATAGAAAAAAAAAACCAAAACAAGGGTGATGATAAATGTTAAGGTATTGTTTAATTTGTGTGACCCAATAATTGAAAATGGTCCATTAAAAAAGCAAAAGTTAATTAATATGTAATTTAGGGAGCAAAATGAGCGTTTTTATATAAATCAAATTTAAACTTAAAATTCCTGGGTCAACAATTTATCTTTGGGACGCAATATATACATCAAAATACTAACGGCTCATTTGATTCATCATTGATTTAACATTCTGAATACAAAAAGCTCCTTGTACTTTATATAAACTTCACTTTCATTCATCTGTCATTCCTTTTTAATACAACGTTCCTTTTGTTTTCAATTTCAATATCTAGCTATTCGCCATTTTTTTTCATCGTAACAAATGTTACCTTTTGTTGTTACAAATAACAGTAAACAATGCAGCACACACAACATACATATAAAACAATAGCCCATTCAAAAGAGAATTTATTGTTATTTTCAATAAGATTTTATTTAAATATTAAAATTTGAAATCTTTTAAATATGACTTTCATTCAATTATATTTTCAGGGCAAAGGTTCTAGAATGTTCTGCCAAGAGTGATCAAAATATTACGGACCTATTTAAAACGCTGTTGTCTCTGTCCCGATTCTTGCCAGTGGGCAGCACCAATGAGGGTACGACGGGTGCCCTCAAACGTCGTTCATCAGCTTATGTCAGCGCATCGTCAAGTCGCAGTAAGTTATTATTAATGGAATTAATAATCCTTAACCAATTCTTAATGGTAAAATTTCAAAAATTAAATTTATATTAAAACATGTTGAAATGAAGTCCATAGCAAGATAAATTTTTCTAACTTTTGTTAACTTGTACAAGTTAAATAACTTTTGTCAACTTCCAAAGTTGTTTAACTTGAGAAGTTCAAAATTTTAATTTCTAAAGTTGAAAATTGATTTCATTTAGGTTTGGTTTTTGTCAGTTGAAGTTTTAAGCATCAAAGTTGAGTAAAGTAATAAATATTTACGTAAAAAAAATCCCAAGGAAATTCAAATCACTTGTCATAAAAAAACAAAAAAAAAACATACTGAAGTTATAACTTTCGAAATTGATTTGTTTTTCAGGCAATCAATCGATTTTTAAAATAATATCTGGTAAGTTAAAATAAAACTTAATTTTTCCTGTGGTAATCGCTTTTTTTCAAACAAGACGTGACGCCGCGTGATAACAAAAAGAAGACATGATAAAACAAAAAAAAAAACCAAAAGCGTGCACCAAACGCAAACATTTTGCCAGGAGAAACAGAACTTCTCGTTGAGTGTGCACTTAAAACACTTAAAAGCCGACCTAAAAACCATCCGACCGTTGCCGATCTGAGTCAAAATGAGATTTATATTTGTTTTTGTTTATAATTTTTCAATAAATCATTTTATGAATTGACTTTTATAATCAGACCTTGATTTTCATTTTTACTTTTGTAGTATAAATATCACATTCAAAGGTAAAGATGTAGATGAACATTAACATTAACATTAACATTAACATTAACATTAACATTAACATTAACATTAACATTAACATTAACATTAACATTAACATTAACATTAACATTAACATTAACATACACATTAACATTAACATTAACATTAACATTAACATTAACATTAACATTAACATTAACATTAACATTAACATTAACATTAACATTAACATTAACATTAACATTAACATTAACATTAACATTAACATTAACATTAACATTAACATTAACATTAACATTAACATTAACATTAACATTAACATTAAAATTAACATTAACATTAACATTAACATTAACATTAACATTAACATTAACATTAACATTAACATTAACATTAACATTAACATTAACATTAACATTAACATTAACATTAACATTAACATTAACATTAACATTAACATTAACATTAACATTAACATTAACATTAACATTAACATTAACATTAACATTAACATTAACATTAACATTAACATTAACATTAACATTAACATTAACATTAACATTAACATTAACATTAACATTAACATTAACATTAACATTAACATTAACATTAACATTAACATTAACATTAACATTAACATTAACATTAACATTAACATTAACATTAACATTAACATTAACATTAACATTAACATTAACATTAACATTAACATTAACATTAACATTAACATTAACATTAACATTAACATTAACATTAACATTAACATTAACATTAACATTAACATTAACATTAACATTAACATTAACATTAACATTAACATTAACATTAACATTAACATTAACATTAACATTAACATTAACATTAACATTAACATTAACATTAACATTAACATTAACATTAACATTAACATTAACATTAACATTAACATTAACATTAACATTAACATTAACATTAACATTAACATCAACATTAACATTAACATTAACATTAACATTAACATTAACATTAACATTAACATTAACATTAACATTAACATTAACATTAAAATCAACATTAACATTAACATTAACATTAACATTAACATTAACATTAACATTAACATTAACATTAACATTAACATTAACATTAACATTAACATTAACATTAACATTAACATTAACATTAACATTAACATTAACATTAACATTAACATTAACATTAACATTAACATTAACATTAACATTAACATTAACATCAACATTAACATTAACATTAACATTAACATTAACATTAACATTAACATTAACATTAACATTAACATTAACATTAGCATTAAAATCAACATTAACATTAACATTAACATTAACATTAACATTAACATTAACATTAACATTAACATTAACATTCAACATTTAACATTTAACATTTAACATTTAACATTTAACATTTAACATTTAACATTTAACATTTAACATTTAACATTTAACATTTAACATTTAACATTTAACATTTAACATTTAACATTTAACATTTAACATTTAACATTTAACATTTAACATTTAACATTTAACATTTAACATTTAACATTTAACATTTAACATTTAACATTTAACATTTAACATTTAACATTTAACATTTAACATTTAACATTTTACATTTAACATTTAACATTTAACATTTAACATTTAACAATTAACATTTAACATTTTCAAGTGTATTCCGAGAACGAACTAATCCCCACAAGTTGACGAAAGTTATAAAACACTCAAGTTACAATTTTCAATTTCAAAAGTTATAACAGAAATATTGTACTGAATAAAACAAATTTTTTTTTCTTACATACTTAAAAAAAAAAAAAATAATAATAATAAATATATAGCTCCCATACCCAAAATCTTTTTTGCAAATATGCTCAAAACTAGCTCTCACAGCACTAATGTAGGACCAGTTGTTCTTAAATTACTGCTGGGATGTTTATTAATTCATTATTATTTTTTTTATTAAATATCAGTTTGTGTTACGCCTCGATTATTTTCGAACAATAACTTAAACATTTATAAATTAAAAAAGAAAACAAATAATGGAAAGATTGATTTTTACTGATATGTGGGGCAGGTACAAAATGTAAACAAGGATGGAACAACAACAATGCAGCACATTTAACATTTTATCTGGCAAAGTTTTTTTTACAATTTTTAATTAAATATTTCATAAAAAACATTTGCTGCTTATGCTTATGTCGTCATAGCAACTTTACAATGTTGAAGCTGGTGCAACATGCCAGACAACAACAGTGGAAGGTTTTCTTTTTCAAGGAATCCTGTTTTTTGCAATATCTTTAAATGAAATGGACTTTTTGGAAAAATAAATTAATTTCTCGAGATCTCGAGAAAGATAGCAATTTGTTGGACTTGCAACAAAAAACCGAGATTTTGTTGCATTCAAAGCAAATGTGTAAGCAAAATAAGGATACAGCAGATTTTGCAATATTTCTCACAGCTGGCAATTTATTATTAATATTTTTTGATGCAAACAGTACTAGAAATGCTCTAGAAAAGAGCAACAAACTTATGCAATCAAATGTGGAAAAAAAAACAATTTTGCTTTGATTGCATTTCTGCAATTTTAAATGCTAGTTAAGGAAATAGTCATTTTTTTATTGGCAGCAACAACCAGTACTGGAGAAATAAATAAAAAGCTTTAAAAAGCCATTAATTCGCTGGCAAGCGACACGCCCAAATAAACCCAACCTCAAGAGAATAGGTTTGGCTGCGTTACTCGTAAATAAAAGTCAAGCAACTTTTTCCATTTTTTTAATTAATAATGTTTTAGTTCTGCCGCGAAGTGAATTGTATATTAATCTGGAGCATGCTTTTGCTGTTGACGATGCTAGTTGACAGTTTGAACTGTACATATTTACCCTTTGATTGAATTTATTTGAAATTTTCTCGGAGCATTTTATGTTGCCTGTCCTTTTTGTGAAAACTCTAGAAATGCTTTAATCTTCAGAATCATTTTTATATCTTTTTATTTTTTATTGGCACTTTATACATATAAATGTACATAAAGAAGGTTGCATTAAAAAAATATGCTAAACCAATTCAAAGTAGTTGCTTACATTTTATTTGACATCCCTGTGTGTTTATTTTTTTATTATTCTACAGTTTGTTATTTGAATTTAAACTATTACTAAAACGATATTTTGTAAATTTTTCCTTTTTTACCCTAAAAGCTTCCAAGCATTTCCGTATTTTTTTGTTTTTATTTTGCAAGTTTATTTTTCTTGATGTCTTCTATCCGTCAAATGCTGCATAAACAACTTGTGTCGCTTGCTTACTTTTCATGAAAGTTACAAGCAAAAAAAAAAATAAAATAAAAAGCACCGGAAATTAAGTCGATCTGATGTTGAAAGTGATATTTAGAGGATATTACATTAACTTGAAATTTTAAAAAACTCGTATGTTTACTTTTAAGAAAACAATCTGCTTATTTGGCTCCCTGAAGAGCAAAAATTTTGCAGTTTTGTTTTTTTACTGTTCTATTTTGTTTTATTAAACAAGCTTCTTATAAAACTGTACAGTTTAACCTTCAATTTCTTATTTTTCTTTTAAGCTACTAGCTTCTAATTTCTGTGATATTTTATTCCAAATATTGTATAAATTATGGACAGTAAATATTTTTTTCAGAGTAACTCAAATGTTAAAAGGATAGGAATTTATTTAGATACAAATAATATAACGGCTGAATTCATAGAAAAATTATGAACCTCTTATAAAGCTTTCATAAGAAAAAAATCGGGTAAAATTGAAAAACATTATTCATAAACGTTCAACAGGTTACGAATATCTTTAAAATGCTTCATAAATGAGATAGTTTTAAGAATGGTTGAAACCTTCAATAAACCCTCAATAAAACCTTTTTAAAATTTTTGTGTTTTCATCTGAGCACAAATTTTGTCAAAAATGTATCAAATTATTTCAAAATAATTAAAAAAAAAAACAAAATGTCAAAAAAATATTTGAATATAAATCAGAGGATTTTTAAAAATGGCTGAAACGTTGTATAGAACCCAACCAAAGCACATGGCATGGTATAATAATACAAGGTAGCATTGACACCTTCTTATTCTCTCTTCTACAAGAAAACATCTCCTGTCAAAAACAACTGTTTGTGCAAATGCATTTGCAGCTGCTGAAGTTGTTGTTTTTTTTTATTTCAACGTTTTCAACATTGTTTGTGTTTTCAATGGCGCTCTCTTTTTGAGTATATTTTTTGACAGGAGATGGTTTCCAAAGCAACTGTCAATGCTATCTTGTAATATTATACCATGGCACATGGTAGAATTATGAGGTAGGGCCGACTCTCGGAGAGTAATGAAGTAGAAAGCAGAGAAAGCAGAGAACAGCGAGCTAGTTGTCAAAATCAGCTGTTCATCTCGAGTATCTATGTTCATGTTTCGTAGTTAGGATAAACTTGTTACAGGCTTTTATGCTAAATTGAACACTTCCTTGGCATTTTATAGTTTTATTTACACTGTTATTATAATATTTTCACTCAAATTAACACAAACTTAACGCACATGTCCGCAATGTTTACAACTTGAAAACATAATAAAAGAAACAGCGTCACGACAAAACCACGATGTGTCCACGACACAGCCAACTCATTTTTCTTATGAAGGCTTTATAAGAGGTTCATAATTTTTTATGAATACATCCGAAAATAGGGATTGAAAAAGTATGTAAAATCAACAACTTTTCTTTGTCTTTTTTAAGGTAAGCATCACTGTTTCAAAGACAAAGTCTGTAAGTTTTAGGAATATTTTTTTTTTCAACAAAATCATATTTTTTAATCATATTTTATAAACACACGCCTTAAGTTCGCAGTTACTTTGTGGGAAAAATACAAGTTTTTTTTTGTAAATGCAATAAAATGAACAAAACTAAATTTTTTCCATGTATTATGGCTTTATTAGTAAAAGCACACATTCCCATTAATTATGGAACACAACGTCGCACATAGGGGTATTTACCTCGAAAACCGCTCAAAAATATTTGCTTGTCCCAATTAAGTGATACTTGACTGAATCAACTCTAGAAAAGTTATAAAGCTTATTTCTGTCAAATTAAGGCATAAATTAAGGGGGGTAACGTTTTTAAACTTTTTGTTTGCATTTTTTTTTTTCTCTGAATAGAGAACCTTTTAAAAATATTCTGTAAAGATTTGAGATGAATGGGAACAAAACTTACGAAATTACAGCCGTTTAAGCAAGTGTCCCTCATACATGACGCAGTGTTAAAACGAAACTTTAAAGCGTTATTCCCACAACTTACGTTTTCAAAGTCGGTGCCTTCATAACATCAAAACTACTGCACCGATCTTTTTGAAGTTTTGAACACTATTTCTGTACATAATTTACGAGGTAACGCTGGAGAGTTTTTTGTTAAAATTTTTTTTTACAATAATAAATTAACCGATTTTTTTCTGGACACACATCAGGGACAATAAAATCGGGGGGGGGGGGGGGGGGGGGGCTGTAATGGACAGCTTTTTCTTTTTGTTTTTGCTTTTTGACAACTTCCTTCTTTCGCTGTTGTAAAAAATGTTACCAATAACACCCTATAATATAACAAAATGTCCATCATAAGATAAACAAAGAAAACTGGCCATTTGCATACATTCACAATAAATCCAATTATCTATTTAATTAAAGGTTCAATTAATTAAATAGGTTAATTAAATAGGTTCAAAGGTTAAAAAAAGGTTCAAAGCTTTATTTTAAAGTATACACCTGCAGCTAAATCCTCCCTAGCAAGAAACTTTTTTCACAATATAAATGATTGAAAAAACAAACGGTAAATTATTTATGGGTATTATTAGACAAAAGCTAGAAAAAATTTCACTTCTCAACTTAACATTAACTGCTTGAATCGTTTCCGGATTGTTGACATAACATCGGTCCTTCACGGCTCCCCACAAAAAAAGTCCAAAGGGGTCAAATCGCAGCTCCGAGGTGGCCAATTGACCTGCACATCACTCACTTTTGAAATAAGTTTCTAATATTTCCCAACGTTGTTCAAGCGTATGGCTACTCATTTCTTTCCGAGTAGCTAGTAGTAACCTAGTAGTAAAGAGGTATGGTACTGACTTTATGTAAAGATTTTGAGCAGGAAACAGCTGCCAGAGTCAACATAACCTATGATTTAAAAAGAAACCACTAGATGGCCTACCCTGTATAAGCTATAATTAACACTATATTAAATCGTAAGAAAAGGGGAAGAAGGAATCGGAAGTCGGGGGTGGGTAATAAAAAAAAGGCGGACATCAAAAGATAGTTATAAGGAAATCTTTTTTAAAGGAAATCAGCTTTTTAATGTTGAGTATTTGCCACAGGAATTTAAGTCTTAGATTGAAAGAACATTTTTCATAGGAATCTAACAATCTTTGTATCTTTGCCGTAACGATTTTTTATCTTTGGGGACAATCTAACCAATAAAAGTCTTTGTGGCAAAGTGTATTTTCTTTGGTTTTACGATTTTTTTCCCTCGGTGTAGTACTTATACTAATTTTTGTTTTATTTTTTTTTTTTATAAAGGGTGATTTTTTAATCGTTTGGTTCTTGGAAATTGAAAAAAAACCGGAAAATTTGCAAAAGTGAATGAAATATTTATTTGAAGCCATACGTGCATGACTGCCATTTACTTTTAAAAAATTATTTTATGTAAATGTTGCCCGCGGCTACGCCTTTGGTGGTCCATCCGTAAGCTTCAATTTTGGCCTACTTTTTCCAGCATTTTGGCCGGTATCTTCGAACAATGGCATCTATAATGTTGTCTTCTAGGGCTGCAATTGTGGCTGGCTTATCCCTGTACATGAGAGGCTTCACTTAGCCCGATAAAAACAGTCTAGTGAGGTCAAATCGTATGATTTTGGCGGCCTTTGGACTGCTCCAAAACGTGAGATTAATTACTCACCAAACTCGCCTCTCAATAGGTTCACGGTATCGCGTGCTGTGTGGCATGTGACATTTTGGAAAAAAAAAAACAAAATGTCGGTAATCATCGCACGATACCTTGCTCCAGTGACTGTAACGTTGCGATTTTCATTATTTTAAAAACAGGACGGTCTAATGATGCCGCCGGCCCACAAACCAGCCAGCAAATAGTGAATTTTTCAGGTTGAATTCGCTGCTCTTGAACTGCCTCTGGCTGCTCTTCAGACGAAATTCGTCAATTCTGTTTGTTGGCATTGCCATTGAAGCAAAAATGAGCTTCGTCACTGAAGCCACAATTTTTCGATAAAAAAGAGGATCTTCATCCAACTTTTCTAAGGCCCAGTCACCAAACAAACGACGTTGTAGTAAGTCACCCGGCTTCAGTTCTTACACCAGCTGTATTTTGTATGGTTTTATACCGAGGTCCTTACGTAAAATGTTCCAGATGGTCGAATAGCACAAGCCTAATTGTGCGACGAATTGACATATCGCGATCTTCATTGGCACTGCCCGATACAGCAGCAATATTTTCCTCGGTACGCACTCTCCGCATAAGGGTTGGTGGATTGATGTCCAATAAAGTGAAACTGGTGCGAAATTTGGTCACAATACCTTGAATAGCCTGTTCGGTGGGTCGATTATGGCGACCATTAAATAGACGTAATTTGCATGAGCATTGCTCAGAGCATGAATTTTGATAATAAAATTCAATGATTTGCAAGCGTTGTTCGTGGTGAAATAGCAAACCTTACTGAGCATTTTTGGCTTTGCCATACCTTACGAATACACGCATGAGGTGTCAAATAATTGAAACTGAAAAAAAAAATAAGAAAAAAAAGAGTTGGCTGTGTCGTAGACACACCCGTAGGTTTTCACGTGACGGTGTTTATTTATACTCCTATTTCATGTTCAAACTCTTGTTTGAATCTATGACTAAATTCTTGACTTAATCAAATATACTGAATCCCTTTCCTAGTTTGGAAAGGTGTGTTTTAGGTGTGTCTTAATTTTTGTCCTAATCCATATTAGAATAACTAGATTTGTTGTTGTTGTTGTTGTTGTTGGTGTTGGTGTTGGTGTTAGTGTTGGTGTTGGTGTTGGTGTTGGTGTTGGTGTTGGTGTTGTTGTTGTTGTTGTTGTTGTTGTTGGTGTTGGTGTTGATGTTAGTGTTGGTATTGGTGTTGGTGTTGGTGTTGGTGTTGTTGTTGTTGTTGGTGTTAGTGTTGATGTTGATTTTGATTTTGATGTTGATGTTAATATTGATGTTGATGTTGATGTTGATGTTGATGTTGATGTTGATGTTGATGTTGATGTTGATGTTGATGTTGATGTTGATGTTGATGTTGATGTTGATGTTGATGTTGATGTTGATGTTGATGTTGATGTTGATGTTGATGTTGATGTTGATGTTGATGTTGATGTTGATGTTGATGTTGATATTGAAGTTGATGTTGATGATGATGTTGATGTTGATGTTGATGTTGATGTTGATGTTGATGTTGATGTTGATGTTGATGTTGATGTTGATGTTGATGTTGATGTTGATGTTGATGTTGATGTTGATGTTGATGTTGATGTTGATGTTGATGTTGATGTTGATGTTGATGTTGATGTTGATGTTGATGTTGATGTTGATGTTGATGTTGATGTTGATGTTGATGTTGATGTTGATGTTGATGTTGATGTTGATGTTGATGTTGATGTTGATGTTGATGTTGATGTTGATGTTGATGTTGATGTTGATGATGATGATGTTTATGTTGATGTTAATGTTGATGTGTTGATGTTGATGTTGATGTTGATGTTGATGTTGATGTTGATGTTGATGTTGATGTTGATGTTGATGTTGATGTTGATGTTGATGTTGATGTTGATGTTGATGTGGAAGTTGATGTTGATGTTGTTGTTGTTGTTGTTGTTGTTGTTGTTGTTGTTTTTTTTTTTTTGTTGGTGTTGTTGCTTTTGCATTTTTTATATTTGCTTCTCCATGGATTGTGCTTTGGTGTTGGTGTTGATGTTGATTTTGATGTTGATGTTGATGTTGATGTTGATGTTGATGTTGATGTTGATGTTGATGTTGATGTTGATGTTGATGTTGATGTTGATGTTGATAATGATGTTGATGTTGATGTTGATGTTGATGTTGATGTTGATGTTGATGTTGATGTTGATGTTGATGTTGATGTTGATGTTGATGTTGATGTTGATGTTGATGTTGATGTTGATGTTGATGTTGATGTTGATGTTGATGTTGATGTTGATGTTGATGTTGATGTTGATGTTGATGTTGATGTTGATGTTGATGTTGATGTTGATGTTGATGTTGATGTTGATGTTGATGTTGATGTTGATGTTGATATTGAAGTTGATGTTGATGATGATGTTGATGTTGATGTTGATGTTGATGTTGATGTTGATGTTGATGTTGATGTTGATGTTGATGTTGATGTTGATGTTGATGTTGATGTTGATGTTGATGTTGATGTTGATGTTGATGTTGATGTTGATGTTGATGTTGATGTTGATGTTGATGTTGATGTTGATGTTGATGTTGATGTTGATGTTGATGTTGATGTTGATGTTGATGTTGATGTTGATGTTGATGTTGATGTTGATGTTGATGTTGATGTTGATGTTGATGTTGATGTTGATGTTGATGTTGATGTTGATGTTGATGTTGATGTTGATGTTGATGTTGATGTTGATGTTGATGTTGATGTTGATGTTGATGTTGATGTTGATGTTGATGTTGATGTTGATGTTGATGTTGATGTTGATGTTGATGTTGATGTTGATGTTGATGTTGATGTTGATGTTGATGTTGATGTTGATGTTAATGTTGATGTTGATGATGATGATGTTGATGTTGATGTTGATGTTGATGATGTTGATGTTGATGTTGATGTTGATGTTGATGTTGATGTTGATGTTGATGTTGATGTTGATGTTGATGTTGATGTTGATGTTGATGTTGATGTTGATGTTGATGTTGATGTTGATGTTGATGTTGATGTTGATGTTGATGTTGATGTTGATGTTGATGTTGATGTTGATGTTGATGTTGATGTTGATGTTGATGTTGATGTTGATGTTGATGTTGATGTTGATGTTGATGTTGATGTTGATGTTGATGTTGATGTTGATGTTGATGTTGATGTTGATGTTGATGTTGATGTTGATGTTGATGTTGATGTTGATGTGGAAGTTGATGTTGATGTTGTTGTTGTTGTTGTTGTTGTTGTTGTTGTTGTTTTTTTTTTTTTTTTTGGTGTTGTTGCTTTTGCATTTTTTATATTTGCTTCTCCATGGATTGTGCTTTTCCTTGGTTCATTAACTTTGCCTTTATTGCAATTAATCCAGCCAAAGTGATGCATATGTTTCACTTTAAGCGGTTTCCTGAGGGGTCTCATGACGCCGTACATTTTTTTTTTTATTTGTATCATATGCCCGAGGACCTCACCTTCATTTTCGTTCAAAAAAATATACCGCTGCTGCACCAGTAGTCACTGAGTTAAAATTCCATGCAACTTTTTTCATGGTTGTAGCATTTTTAATGTATTATGTGGTTGCAACCCTGAATTCATGACGATATGCATTTTTTTTGTAGTTTAGTTGTGAGGCGTAATAACACATCTATGCTGTCGTAAAACAAAATTTACCGCAGCACTTCTCCTGAGTGAGTGATAATTCCATGCAACGATATTACATTTTTGTTACATAAGCTACTACATTCACCACATGTTGACGTCATAATTTTATTTTTTTTTTTCGTAAGACCAAGTATAAATCCTTCATTTTCCTTTTTAAATAGTCGTAGCACCGAGTAAAAAATCAATGCAACGCCGCTGCATGAATGTTGTATTGTTGATCTTTGAGTTGCTCTCTCTGTGTGCCCATGACGTCAGAAATTTTTTTTTAATTTTGTTGTGAGGACTTAGAACAGGCCATTATTGGTGTATTATATTTTTTATATTTTTAATCCTAGCACTAATGCTCAGCGAGTAATATTTCCATGTAACAAATTTTCCGTTGCGTTGCTGAAGCAGCTATCACCGCGTCCCGATGACGGCTCTGAATTTTTGTTTTGTTTTTGTAATAAAGTTAAAGAATTAACTTTCACGGTTGTATCATTTTTTTTAATCATAGCTTTTGTACTCAGCGAGTATTAATTCAATGCAACGCCGATGAATTCTTAAAAAATGCATTTTTCAACTTTTTTGGAAACCTGCGCGGTAAAGCGTAACTTTGTCACGTCAAAAATCACCCTTTATAAAACATATCCTTATGTTTTACCTCGCCTCATTGAAGAAAGTGCAGTATTCGAAAGAAACATTGAAATTCGTTCAGGGCCCCCGAGGGAACAAAACTGTTTAGTTGCTTGTTCGTACTTCGTTGTTCTGTCTTTTTGTCTGATTTCTATACAGAGCTGTTCGAGTGAACATCAACAAATTTTGCTAGAATTGCTATTTGTTGTTTTTGTTGTTGTTGTTGTTACAAGTACATCTTAATGCTTCGATTCGCTTGGTTGCTCCATTGAGAGTTCAAACACACGCATAAATAGCAACTGTTCCTTCACAAAATTCGCAAAGCGTTGCTTGTGACAACCTTATAATTTGTCTAAAAGCCAAATCCTTCAATTATTGTAGCACAATTAATGTCTATGGTGAATATTTTTGACTTTGAATTTTAGAACGTAGCATAGCATATTGAATGGAAAAGTTGCCAGCTTAATTAAAATATCAAAGCTAAGGAAATTTATTTTAATTAATTTGACTCTAACCGAAAAACCCAGACCAAAACTTAAAATTAGCAGGAATACAGCAAGGTTGTTCCACTCAGCAGGCTTGCAATTAAGGCAGCAAGACAGAGCCAGTGACTGACTAATAGTCGTTCATAATTTGAGGCACAGAGAGCTGTCTGGTCGAAGCAATGCCAACTCTAGCTTAAGAGCTAATTCAAATTTCTAATTCTTCAAAAGATTTGCATTTTTTTGCTTGAGTGATTTATTTGTTTTTTTTTTTCTAACATAGAGCAAAAGTCAAAAAGGTTTACACAACATTTGCCATTCTAAGCATTAAACTTTGTAATTATTTTTTAATTAGCTAAGTTTATGCCAGAAGTGTTCTGCTATGTACATTAACCCATTTTTTTCAACTGTCAAATAAAAGGCGTAAAGAGCAGTTCTGGCTGAGTTTTTGGACGAATGAACGAACAGCATTTATACCTACTTGACTAGGAGCCTTCTCCTGTTGGCAGCCTGCGGCTTCAATAAAACCTTTGATTTTAATTATTCAGAGCATGGAATATTCCCCATAGAGACGGGGCTTAAATTAAACAAAACTACTTTTTATGTTGCTTAACAAACTGTTAATTATAATTATGGCTAAAAGCGATGACGCAGTAGCATCTGACAATTATAAAAATAAACATTTGTGAGCAATTTGCCTGGGCAAAAAAAGGTCCAAACAAGCAAAAGCTGATTGAATTGTTTATGAAATAATTTTTGTTTTTTGTTTTTTTTTTTACACTGTGCAACAAAAGGTTGCAATTAAACTTGCAGCTAAATGAGGTCGCTTTATATGCATTATGTATGCCTCTGACAGTGGCGTTTCTTTGTGTTGGTGCACACGTATACATTCTGGAACACACACGCCTACACGCACACAACACTAATTTGATAAATTCACATGAATGCATGCATGCGTGCATTATTCATACGTTGCTCTCTTTGTTGGCTATGTGTGTGTGTGTGTGTGTGTGCAAGTTTGTGGCTATGATTATAATCATCAAAGTGTTACCAGCTACAAACAATCAAAATTAATTATGTGCGTGCAATATTGTTATCGTGATTCAGTTAACATCTTAGCAGGCTTGCTGAGCTTTTGTTGTTGTTGTTATTGTGTTTTTGTGTTGCTACTGTTAAATATTTAATATTGCAGCTACTCAGCTAAAATAACGTTTAATTTATTTATTATTATTGTTAATAACAACAATTAATGAACCAACAAATTTTTAAATGAGCATCATTTCGGTCATAAAATAAATTAATTAAAATGTCCTTGAAATGCATGTCAAAGTAACTCAACAGCGATGCATCACACACAGTCCTTGTAACTACTATTGTTGACCACAAATTGTAAACCAACACTTCTCCGGTATTCACAGTTACTGGCTTAAACAGTAATTATGCAACATTTAAGCAAAGCTCTTGCATTCATGGCGAGTTGATGCTGTTGTAATCGCATCGGTATTATTTGTTCATTATTCTGTTAGTGCGTCCTTGAGAAGCCTTTAACACATAATGTTCTCTTCCAAATTGTACGCAATCGTATGTAATTAGTTGTATCAAAAATGCTCTTAAATTTTTTTTTTATTATGCGCAGAAAAGGTTCGACGCTCATTTAAAAAAAAAAAACATAAAGCGTTATGTGTGTATAAATCCTTGTTCCATTCCATTCCTTGTTTCCATTTATTGTCCCTATTCTGTTCCTAATCTTGTCCTAAATATTGTTTCAGGTTTTTTTTTCGTTTTTTTTTTTTTAACGAGGAGTAAAAGCATCGAAAGCCTTAGTCAGTGCGAGACTTTAACCCGCTAAATATCTCCTCAGTCGAACGGTTGGATCCTCCAGGAACCACCGTTAGGTATTTCGTCTGGAGGCCGTCAGAGCATTACTTACTCAATCGTCAGTTATTTATCATCAGATCGTCGGTCCGGTTGTCCGTCATCAGTAAAGAGGGGACTGCCGTTGCGCCTGCGTTGCGTAGGTTCGTGCACTCTTTGTGTCGTACCCGTTCAATTCGGCGAAGCTCAATCATAATTTTTTGGAGCTGCTTCCTGATTTCTGCAGTGTGTCGCACATGTGATCCACAATATTCCCTATGGTAGGAACCACACCAAAAGCTTCCGTTATTTCAGCTCGTTCTACGATGAAGCGCGGACAACTGAATAAAATATGCCCAGCATCTTCAATCTCCTGAGAACAGTTTGTGCAGAATGGGCCGTCTTCATGTTTAAAATGGTGAAGGTACTGCTTGAAGCAGCCATGTCCGCTAAATAGCTGTGTGACGTAGTAGTCCACTTCACCATGTTTGCGGCTAGTCCATTTGTCCACATCAGGGATAAGAGCAAATGTCCATCTCCCCTTTTGTGATTGCTCCCAGCGACGTTGCCAAGACTCGATAGTGCGCCGTCTCTCGTCAGCCTTTGATGAGTTTGCACCAGCTTGAAAGGAGCGATGAAGTTCGCACGCCAGTATGTCTATCGGCGGCATTGCCGCTATCACTCCGATTGCTTCGTCTGATACCGTGCGAAATGCGCTAGCAACCCTCAATGCACTAAGGCGATATGTGGCCCGAATACCCGATATGTACGACGCTTTGTGTGTGACATCCACCCACACTGGTGCTGCGTAGAGAATGATGGAACTTGTGACTCTAGCTAGGAGTTTCCGTCTGCTGGATCTTGGTCCACCGATGTTCGCCATGGTGCGCGATAGTGCACCGTTCACCTTTGATGCCTTTTCGCTAATTGCCAGTAGGTGGTCCTTAAAGGATATTCGAGTGTCAATGAGCACACCGAGATAGCGCAAGTATGGTAGTGAGGTTATGATATGCTCTTCTGCTCTAAGGGTAATGCTTTCGCGTACTTTACGAGAGCTAAGAAGAACCACCTCAGTTTTTTGCGCTGCCAACTCTAGATCAACACTTCGCAGCCACGTTGTTACTTTGGATATCGCTTCGCTGCATGATCCTTCAAGCGTATGAAGGTGTTTTGGCACAGATACCAAAGCAATGTCATCCGCGTAGCCGATTAAAGTGGTATTCGCAGGGAGATCAATGCCAAAAATGTCATCATACATGACGTTCCATAAAGTTGGCCTCAGCACTGAGCCTTGTGGAACACCTCTAGACACTTTGTAACGTTTTACACCATCGTCAGTGTCGTAAAGCAGTCATCTGTCTTGGAGATAATTGGCGATAATGCGCTGTAGATACCCTGGTGTGCCGAACCTGCCTAGAGCTTGCAGTATTCGCGTCCAGCTCGCTGAGTTGAAAGCATTTTTGACGTTGAGAGTTACCACTGCGCAGTACTGCTTACCGCCACCCTTCCATCTTACACCATTTGTCACGTCGCGGGCAATTGTCATCACTGCTTGGATAGCATCGAAGGTTGATTTTCCTCGACGAAAGCCGAATTGCTTCACGGATAGGCCACCTGGTCCTTCCAGGGTCTCTTGGAGTCTTCTTAAGATGAAGTTTTCTCAGTGAGTCGAGCATACATAGGGTTTTGTATGCCGAGGGCTGATCGGGCAGTTTCCTGGTTTGAGAAGCAATACCAACCTTTGGTATTTCCAGCAAGACGGAAAAATTCCTTCCTGAAAACAGGCGGTGTAGATTTTGGCAAACAGGGCGGGATCTGCTCGTATGGCAGTTTTCATTGCCACGTTTGGGATACCGTCCAACCCAGGTGTCTTGATGTCAGAGAATTTTCCCAACGTCATCAGTACTTCATCAGCCGTCATTGAAGGGATGTCACCTATGTCTCTTGGTATTTGGTTTCTCTGTGGAAGGAAAAGTGTAGACACCACGTTATTCATCAGAGCGGGATCCGAAGGCTGTGGGGATCTAGGTCCTCGCAGTCTGGCTATCTTATATGCCTTGCCCCAGGGGTCAAAATTCGCGGTGGTCCTTAGTTTTTTGAAACATAAGTCTTTGCTGGCTCGGATCGTCTTCTTAAGCTGCTATTTTGGGCCATCGTTAAATTAGAAAAGATTATGGGCAACATAAAAAAAGTTAAAACACTTCAATAAATAACAGAAAGAACCATAAAACAAATATTTACTCTCGATAATTTGACAAAATAACTTTCCCCCAAGGTTTTAGTACTTTGACTCTTTAATCTTGTTTTGTAAAATATATTTATCACTTGCGGTTAAATGTCAATTTCAACATTCAAATAAACCTACACAGATACTCTTAAATGAGTTCTAAGGATATAATAAATTTGAAAAAAAAACGAAAAAAAACATAAGAAAAATTACTATGAAATGCCCTAGAATCAGCATAATGAACACTCACTTTAATGATAAACTTGACATAAAGAAGGAAAAAACAAAAAATGAACAGAAAATAAAATCAGGATATATAGCGCGAGAGTCACCCAAACAAACAAATGTTGGCATCGCTTCTAGGATGACAACTCTAAGCCATGGTGGCTGCACACATCATCTGTTTGTTGGCATGTATTTGAATGTGTTGATGAAATTCTGGGTGTGCGTGACTGGATAGCGATGCAGCCAAGCAACCTGCTACGGGGCATAGCAGGAAATACACATTAAGTGTTGAGAAATCTCACACTCACAGATGAAAAACAAAAAAAAAAAACCAGGCCATCGCAAAAACATCCATGCAAACAGTTATACTCGTAGACTTTAAAGTGTAGCACACAAAACGACAAGAAAGCCAAAAGAAAGAAATAGAGAAAAAAATTCAAAGCATATGCTGAGGCGTTAAGCACATCTTTGACGACTACTATGACGACGTCACCGTCACCACAGCGCAGCATGCTGAGAAAAATCAAAACAAAACATATCATAGAAAAAAAAAACTGAAAAAAATTTTACAGTTCTGACAAAAATTTTGCGCCTTAGCGAAGCTGTTTCCTTCCGCTAGGCATGATAGCATATGTTTGGATTTTTACATATATGTGAGAGTAAGTATGTATGTGCGTTAATGTGTTCATATACTTGCACATATGTAACATATAATACATATTTATGCACGCATTATAATTTTAAATGCTATGAATTTTGAACTAAAGTGAATTTGTGCAGAAAGCTTGATAGATAGCAAAACAACAGACTGAACAAAAATAATAAAAATAAATAAGTAGAAAATACAAAAAAAACAAAAATCAAATCCACCCACGCATTATTTCATGTTTCGCCAGCTTTAAAATATCCAGACACACACAGAACTTTTCTGGCAACCATGAACAAAAGTCACTCAATCGTTTATGCCTAACAGATAATATTTCAGCCTGGCTTTCACTTTCTCTCCAAAATCAGCTGTAGGCACTAAACTGACATGAATCTGCACCGAAGTGTGACAAAACCGCAATAATATGCAAATTTAAAAGCACGCCATTTATTCAAATTTTTTTCTTTTCTTTCCTTTTCTTTTGTTATTTTTGACTGTCAAATAGATTGTTCATCCTTATTCAATGTTCATTGTATTGCTCCAAGGAACTTTCTTTCGCTGGTTAACTGAAGAAATTCCATTTGTTGTTTCAATGAGTTTTATTCAGTCTTGACTAATTGTATAAATTTATTTGCAAATAAAGTAATTTATTCAATTTAATTGAAATTATTTTTCAAATATGCTGGTGTGGGAATATTTATTCAAATTGAATTAAATCCCCTCAAAAATTTAAAAAGTCACTTATTTCAGAAAGGAGGGACATTCATCAAATCAATCATCAATCATCAGGAATCAATCATCAAAGCGCAAATTCATACATAAAAGTCCTCAAGGTTTCGTTTCGAACTTACTCTTAAAGGATTGCAGGAAATCTCCTCGGAAGGTAACGCCTGAAAATCAGGTGGCGATCTTCATATGACAACGGCTCCTGGAATTTACGACCGATGAACTTACGTCCAAAAAATAATCACGAAAAAGCCTGAAATTCTCCATACAAAATTGGGCATTAATTTCTATAAAAAAATCTCCGGAAAAGTTCAGAAAATTAAAATTTTTTATGTTAAAATGATTTGTTCCTTTACGGAAGGTAAAAAGTCAATATTCGGTAAAAGATCAAATCATTTTATCATAAAAAACACCATTTGGACTTTATCCGGACATGAAAACACATGGATAACAGGTCCATGAACCTCTTGCTCGTGTTATAACATCAAAAACAAGATGTAGTTTAAAGAAATCCATTATTTTTTCAGTAGATGGCTTTAGTCTTTTGCGTTTCACAGAAATTGTTTTTACGTGGTGGGCTTCAAACCCAACGCACAACCCTTTAAAGGTAGGTAGCCCGCCGCTCAGATTAGCCGTCAAACTAACGGTTGCCAGTTTGCCGTTTCTAGAGGACACCACGGAGAGGTTTGAGTCGACTTGAGACGAGTTCGACATGGATTATGCTGGCCTCACCAGGTTGAGGCTGTTAGACACATTGCAGTGTTAAGATCACCTGACCCTCACGCGTTGCCTTGTGAGGATCGTCCTGAGCGCAGCCCCCACCACGACATAAAAATCGTGCTAAGTGACTTCAATGCCAAGGTGCGAAAAGAAACTTTCTTTGGTCCAACAGTTGAAAAGTTCAGCCTCCACGACAAAACCTCCGATAACGGAATAAGGCTGATTGACTTTGCCACAGCGCGAAACACGGCCGTTAATAGCACTAGATTCAAGCATCTCAATATTCATAAAGCCACTTGGCTGTCTCCTGATCAAAAGACGCGCAACCAAATTGATCACATTTTGATTGACGGAAGGCACTCTTCCAGTGTTTTGCATGTACGCACGATCCGTGGTGCCAATATAGACTCGGATCATTATCTTGTCGCAGCCAAGATCCGTTCACGTCTGTGCGCAACCAAGAATGCGCGCAATCCAGCACAGAGAAAGCTTGACGTCGAAAAGCTGCAATCAAAACGAACAGCCGAAGACTTCGCTACTCGACTCTCACACCTGCTTCAACAAAGCACTCCTCCGATCGACTCCCACTCTATGCGTACGGCTGCCGAAGAGGTGATTGGCTATCACCGCCCTCGCCGAAACCAGTGGCACGACCAGGAGTGTCGCGACGCCACTGCAGAAAAAGACGCCGCCTACAAAGCCACCCTGCAGTCGGTTGTAACGCGTGCTGCTAAAGAGCGATACAAAGAGAAGAGGAGGGAAGAGAGACGCATTTTCAGGCGAAAGAAAAGGGAAGCAGAAATGCGTGAGTGCGAGAATATTGAGATGCATGGTGACAGGAATCAGGTCCGAAAATTTTTCGAAAAAATAAGACGCCTGGCCGATGGTTTCAAGACAGGGGCCTCTTCCTGCAAGGATGAAAACGGGAATCTAGTGATAGATATCCAGAGTACACTGATGATGTGGAGGGAACACTTCTCTAGACCTCTGAATGGGGACGACGACAATAATCCCGCCAATTGAGATGCTATCCCGGAAACCCCAATTGTGGACGACAGCGTTGAAGTTCCGATAGTTCCGACCATAGTGAAGTCTTGAAAGCTATAGCTCGGCTTAAAAACAACAAAGCCGCAAGAGCCGATGGCTTACCTGCTGAGCTCTTCAAGAATGGAGGCGAAGCTCTATTTAAATGCATTCATGAGCTTCTATGCAGAATATGGTCGGAAGAATGCATTCCAAACGATTGGAATCTCAGTGTGCTCTGCCCAATTCACAAGAAAGGAGATCCCACCATTTGCACCTGCTACCGTGGAATAAGCCTTCTTAATATCGCATATAAGGTCCAGTCGAGCGTATTATGTGAAAGACTGTAATTCATCTGATTGGACCTTATCAGTGTGGCTTCAGACCTGGCAAATCCACCATATAGCAGATATTTACGCTATGCTAAATCTTGGAAAATACCCTAGAAATCAACTCACACCATCTTTTTGTCGATTACAAAGCCGCCTACGACAGTCCTATAATGAAGCATCTATACTCCACCATGTCTGAATTTGGCATTCCTGCAAAGCTTATCCATCTTTGCAGAATGACACTGAGCAACACCAGCAGCACAGTTAAAATTGGGAAAAGATCTCGCTGCTCCATTTGATACCAAACGAGGTTTCAGACAAGGTGATTCCTTATCGTGCGACCTTTTTAATCTAAGGATGGAGAAGATCATCCGAGCTGCTGATTTGAGACATAGTAGCATGATATTCTACAAAAATATTATGCTGCTGGCGTATGCTGATGATATCGATATCATTGACCATAATAGGCGCGAAGTCAGTGCAGCATTCTCCAGATTTGCGAAAGAGTCGAATCGAATGGGTCTTGCAGTGAACGTAGATAAGACGAAATACCTAGTGTCAACAAATAAACAGTCCCAACGTCTTGGAAACCACGTCACTGTTGACAACATCTCCTTCGAGGTTGTTAAGGACTTCGTCTACCTGGGATCCAGTATAAACTCTTTCAACGATGTTAGTATTGAGATAAGACGAAGGATAACTCTTGCCAACAGGGGTTACTTTGGGCTGAGTAGGCAATTGAGAAGCAGAGCACTCTCTCGACGAACAAAACTCACGCTCTATAAGTCACTAATAATGCCCGTCCTATTATATGCAGCACAAACTTGGGCGTTGAGTAGATCTAATGGAAAGACTTTGGGAGCCTTCGAGAGAAAGATCTTTCGTAAGATCTTCGGTCCAATCTGCGTCAATGGGGACTACCGAATTCGTTGGAACCACGAGCTGCATGAGCTGTACGCTGACATCGACATAGTTAAGATCATTTAAATCGAGCGGCTCCGCTGGCTAGGTCATGTTAAGCGAATGGAAAACGACGCTCCAGCGAAAAAAATATTTGATTCAGTGCCCGGTGGTGGTCAACGCAGAGGAGGACGTCCACGTCTTCGTTGGAAGGATCAGGTGTTGGATAACCAAGCGCTAAACAGAAATGGCTGGCGCAATTTCTGATACGAGGCCAAAACCGACCTACAGTTGTAAGCGTCAGATAAATAAGTAAGTAAGATAGCTTTACTAATTAGTAACTCGCTTGGTTTAAGTGCGATCGGGTAACGCTAGATGGCGTTAGAAAGATAAGATTTCGTGCTAAAAAAACTTCTCAGACAGTTTTGTGAGTGCTTGACTCAGTTTTTTTTAAACGCGCGTCAACGATGGATACCAGCAAACAGAAAATACGCCAATTTTTACACTTTATCTTTGATAAAGGCGAAAAGGAAAGGCAGGCGGATGGAAATGTGAAAAGCGTTTATGGTCCTGATACTGTAACAACCAATCTCGCACAATTTTGGTTTCGTCGATTCCATTCTGGTAATTTGGAGGTCAAAGATGCACCACGCTCTGGAAGGCCAATTGTCGAAAATGTCGATAAAATCATGGAAATCTTCGAGTCCGACGGTCATGTAAGCTCGTTTTCGATTATCCAGGAGCTTAACATTGCACAAAAGACTGTTTGGAACCACTTTAATAAGGCTGGATACAAAAAGAAGCTCGATGTATGGCTTCCACACGAGTTAACGCAAAAAACCTCATGGACCGCATTTCCATCTGCGAATCGCTGCTGAATCGCAACAACTACATCGACCCATTTCTCTGGATCAAAGATCAAAGGGTTAATCATAAAGGAGACTATTTCGAAAAACAATAACACTATTATAATAATTATTAATGAAAAAAAAAATTCCCGAAATGTAGTAACCTAGTAGATCAATCCTTAACGTAGAGATGATATTCCATAAAGCCCGATTGCGTATAACAGTATTGAAATTCCGCTGCCCGACTATAATGAAGTCTTGAAAGCTATAGCTCGGTTTAAAAACAACAAAGACGCAGCAGCCGATGGCATAACTGTTGAGCTCTTTAAGTATGAAAGCAAAGCTCTATTTAAGTGCATTTATAAGCTTCTATGCAGAATATGGTCTAAAGAACTAATTCCTAAAATTTGGAACTTCAGTGTGCGCTGCCCAACTCACCAGAAAGGCAATCCCACCATTTACGTCAACAACCGTGGGTTAAGCCTTCTAAATATCACTTATAAGGTCATATTGAGCAGAAGCATTACATGTGTCACAAGAAATAATCGGCAGACATTTACGAGCAATGGAGAAGATCAATAAACTTGGTAAATGGGTCCTACACGATTTGAATGAACATCAAAAGGAAAATCGCAAAGTCACTTGTCAAGTGCTGCTTCCGATTTACGAAAGGAAATAATTTTTGCATCTCATTGTAACCGGTGACGAAAAATGGATTTATTTTGAACACCCGAAGCGAAAAAAATCGTGGCTTTCACCTGGCGCGGCTTCGCCTTCAACATCAAGGCCAAATCGCTTCGGCAAGAAAGCCAGGCTCTTTGTCTGGTAAGACCAGACCGCTATTGTCACAACCGCTCACACAAACAAAACTAGTGGAAGACACCTTGCAATCGCTTGGATGGGACATCCTTCTGCACCTGCCGTACTCCCCAGACTTGACCCCATCTGACTATCACCTCTGTGCACGCGCTCGCAGAGCAACACTTAATTGATTTCAAGAAAGTTGGAAAATGGTTCTACGAACGGTTTTCCGCAAATTTATTTCTAATATGATATTTATAAATTTCCTGAAAGATGGGTTAAATGTGTAGAAGCTGCTTTCCCTACGTAAATTACGTAACTTTCTTACCAAAAAACTAGAAAAAACTGATGCATTTGATGACAAAGCCCAAGCCATAGTTTTGGCCAATTCTAAGACATTTTCTTTTACCTACGACATGACTGTCTACCCAAAATTACTTGATAAGCCAGCTTCTCTCATTCATAAGTCTGACAGATCCAACAAAACGCTTCCTGATCACTGTCACCATGCTCCCTAGAGAACCAAAAAGAAAAAGTTCTCTAGGGAGCAAGTTCTCAAAAGAAGCCTTCAGAAAAATTTCCAAAGCCGAAGGAAGAGCAGATCAAACTTTTTACAATTTGAAAAAAGGACAAAAAAAAATAATTTTTAAAAAAAATTCGGACATTTAATATTCAAAAATATTATTTAAAAAAAAAAGTTCTTTTGTTTTGAGAAAACATTGAAAGAGGTCTCCATGATTTATTCCTTTTCCAGCAATGATTTAGGAATAATTATTAACTTCGTTCGGAAAAACCATTCTTATCAAAAAAGTATCAATGTTAGTATTAAAATGTTCCTTTTATTTTTAAAAATATTAAAATAATTATAACAAACAATACATATATCGTCTTAATAACACTTTAATCTCTGTTGTAATCAAAAAGTCTCTGTGTTGGACTGTGTTGGACTGTGTAATTATATGACATTATGATTAATTCCATTACAAACAGATGTTGTGGCTGCATCTTGTAGAATCCCAGCGGGTAACAATAGCGCTGAATTACTAATTATGATGCGCTGTTTTTGAAGCAAGTAGCGCATCTGTTTTGATGAAACTTCATTTCATTTTTTGTTCTACGTGTCCGCAAAATCCTGCGCATTTTTTCTGCATCTTTGGGAAGCTTTGTGGATGCAGTTAACTTAGTAAACGACAAATGAAAATGCAAAAAAATTTGTCACATGCAGGGATTGAACCCGGGCTGCTGGCATTACAAGCGAATAACTTAACGCTCTGCTATTTCCTCGCTTGATTATTTGTGAACAAAATGTAGATAAAAATATGAGCTTCACAAATCTGAACTCTGAAGACCGCATCCTCAAAACATACCTAAACTGCGTATAAAATGCTGTGTTTCTAGAAGCGCTTTTTATTTTTCCGCTGGGATAATACAAACACAGATGGGTATTTGTATGTGTGATATCCTGCATGTAGCGCAGCCACAATATGTTGCGCTTCAACTCAAATAAAAAAATCTGCTCACCATCCTTTTAACAGCTTATTGCAGCACATTAAAATATATGGTTGTCCTTAAACCCTGCAGAATTTTTTCATTGCCTCAATTTGTGCTGCAATGCTGCTGGCAGTTATAAACAATCATTTTCATCTCTCTTCCCAACTGTGTGTTTCTGCCTTCCTCATTTGTCCAGTTCAAACTTTTTACCATTAAAATTTCACTCGCTTTCCACTGCAAGCTGTTTGCATAATTTTTGAGAATTTTTATTTAACCTCGGGTGTTACTACGATTTGCAAGAGAACGGTTTTAGCCAGATTGGAAACAATGCATTGGGTTTTTCCCGCGAAAACTCTTGTGCGGATTACAGCGGTTTGGAACAGTTCCAAGCATATTTAGTGAATTTTTGTAGGTATTCGAACTTTGTTGTTTTATAAAGTGCATTGTTTGGAAGTAGTTTGCTTAGAGTTGAATTGATTTTAAGCAACAAATAAACAACGCGAACGATAGATTATAAATAGTTCAGCGTTTTTATAAAAATATAACTTAATTTCTTTTATTAATTACATCATTAAAACTGTCATAATGAAGTATTTTTGTAATATTTTAATATTTTATGAATTACAGATAAAAATCGAAACGCAAGTCCATCCATTTCCAGTGATAAAAAGTCTACAATAGTTGAAGCTGTTGATCCGGCAACAAGCAGCGGTGAATCCAAACTTAAACCACGGTCAAGGTGAGTTAAAAATTATGCAATACAATAAAAATTACAGCATTAAAAGAGACATCAACATATACATTCAACAATTCTTTGAAAAATCTTAAACTGGAAATTTCAAAAGTGAAAATTTAAATAAAAATTTAAATAAAAATTACAATTTAAAAACTAAAAATTAAAAATTAAAAATTTAAAATTTAAAATTAAAACTTAAAAATTAAAATTAAAAATTAAAAATTCAAAATTCAAAATTCAAAATTCAAAATTCAAAATTAAAAATTAAAAATTAACAATTAAAAATTAAAAATTAAAAATTTAAAATGAAAACTTAAAAATTAAAATTAAAAATTACAATTTAAAAATTAAAAATTTAAAATTAAAAATTAAAAATTAAAAATTAAAAATTAAAAATTAAAAATTAAAACTTAAAACTTAAAACTTAAAACTTAAAACTTAAAAATTAAAAATTAAAAATTAAAAATTAAGAATTAAAAATTAAAAATTAAAAATTAAAAAATTAAAAATTAACAATTAAAAATTAAAAATTAAAAATTAAAAATTAAAAATTAAAAATTAAAAATTAAAAATTAAAAATTAAAAATTAAAAATTAAAAATTAAAAATTAAAAATTTAAAATTAAAAATTAAAAACTAAAAATTAAAAATGAAAAATTAAAATTTAAAAATTAAAAATTAAAAATTAAAAATTAAAAATTAAAAATTAAAAATTAAAAATTAAAAATTAAAAATTAAAAATTAAAAATTAAAAATTACTTACATACTTACTTATCTGGCGCTTACAACCGTAAGTCGGTTTTGGCCTCGTATAAGAAATTGAGCCAGCCATTTCTGTTCTGCGCTTGCTGACGCCAGTTGGAAACACCAAGTGTAGTCAGGTTATCCAACACCTGATCCTTCCAACGAAGATGTGGGCGTCCTCTTCTGCGTTGACCACCACCGGGCACCGAATCGAATATTTTTTTCGCTGGAGCGTCGTTTTCCATTCGCTCAACATGACCTAGCCAGCGGAGCCGCTCGATTTTAATACGCTTAACTATGTCGATGTCAGCGTACAACTCATACAGCTCGTGGTTCCATCGAATTCGGTACTCGCCATTGACGCAGATTGGACCGAAGATCTTACGAAGGATCTTTCTCTCGAAGGCTCCCAAAGTCTTTTCATCAGAACTTCTCAACGTCCAGGTTTGTGCTGCATATAATAGGACGGGCATGATAAGTGACTTATAGAGCGTGAGTTTTGTTCGTCGAGAGAGGGCTCTGCTTCTCAATTGCCTACTCAGCCCAAAGTAACACCTGTTGGCAAGAGTTATCCTTCGCTTTATCTCAATACTGACATCGTTGAAAGAGTTTACGCTGGATCCCAGGTAGACGAAGTTCTTAACAACCTCGAAGGAGATGTTGTCAACAGTGACGTGGTTTCCAAGACGTTGGGACTGTTTATTTGTTGACACTAGGTATTTCGTCTTATCTGCGTTCACTACAAGACCCATTCGACTCGACTCTTTCGCTAACCTGGAGAATGCTGCGCTGACTTCGCGCGTATTATGGCCAATGATATCGATATCATCAGCATACGCCAGCAGCATAATACTTTTGTAGAATATCGTGCCGCTGCGCCTCAAATCAGCAGCTCGGATGATCTTCTCCATCATTAGGCTGAAAAAGTCGCACGATAAGGAATCACCTTGTCTGAAACCTCGTTTGGTATCGAATGGAGGAGTGAGGTCCTTTCCAATTTTAACTGTGCTGCTGGTGTTGCTCAGTGTCATTCTGCAAAGGCGGATGAGCTTTGCAGGAATACCAAATTCAGACATGGTGGAATATAGATGATTACTTATTGGACTGTCGAAGGCGGCTTTGTAATCGACAAAAAGATGGTGTGTGTCGATTTGTTTTTCTAGGGTCTTCTCCAAGATTTGTCGTAGCGTAAATATCTGGTCTATGGTGGATTTGCCAGGTCTGAAGCCACACTGATAAGGTCCAATCAGCTGGTTTACGATGGGCTTCAGTCTTTCTCATACTACGCTCGACAGGACCTTATATGCGATATTCAGAAGGCTTATCCCACGGCAGTTGGCGCAAATTGTGGGATCGCCTTTCTTGTGGATTGGGCAGAGCACACTGAGGTTCCAATCATTTGGAATGCATTCTTCCGACCATATTCTGCATAGAAGCTCATGAATGAATTTAAATAGAGCTTCGCCTCCATTCTTGAAGAGCTCAGCAGGTGAGCCATCGGCTTCTGCGGCTTTGTTGTTTTTAAGCCGAGCTATAGCTTTCAAGACTTCACTATGGTCGGGCAGCGGAACTTCAACGCTGTCGTCCAAAACTGGGGATTCCGGGATATCATCTCTATTGGCGGGATTGTTGTCGTCGTCACCATTCAGAAGCCTAGAGAAGTGTTCCCTCCACATCATCAGTGTACTCTGGATATCTGTCACTAGATTCCCATTTTCATCCTTGTAGGAAGAGGCCCCGGTCTTGAAACCATCGGCCAGGCGTCTTATTTTTTCGAAAAATTTTCGGACCTCATTCCTGTCACCATGCCTCTCAATTTTCTCGCACTCACGCATTTCCGCTTCCCTTTTCTTTCGCCTGAAAATGCGTCTCTCTTCCCTCCTCTTCTCTTTGTATCGCTCCTTAGCAGCACGCGTTACAACCGACTGCAGGGTGGCTTTGTAGGCGGCATCTTTTTCTGCAGTGGCGTCGCGACACTCTTGGTCGTGCCACTGGTTTCGGCGAGGGCGGTGATAGCCAATCACCTCTTCGGCAGCCGTACGCATAGAGTGGGAAATATGATTCCACTGCGCGCATATATCGTCGATCGGCGGAGTGCTTTCTTGAAGCAGGAGTGAGAGTCAAGTAGCGAAGTCTTCGGCTGTTTGCTTTGATTGCAGCTTTTCAACGTCTAGCTTTCTCTGTGCTGGAAATTTATAATTTATAATTTATAATTTATAATTTATAATTTATAATTTATAATTTATAATTTATAATTTATAATTTATAATTTATAATTTATAATTTATAATTTATAATTTATAATTTATAATTTATAATTTATAATTTATAATTTATAATTTATAATTTATAATTTATAATTTATAATTTATAATTTATAATTTATAATTTATAATTTATAATTTATAATTTATAATTTATAATTTATAATTTATAATTTATAATTGAAAAAATATAGAAAAATATGGAATATTGAATATTGAATATTGAATATTGAACATTGAATATTGAATATTGAAAAAGATATCGGAAAAACCGAAAACTGGGTTTTTATAAAACCTCCCAATACTTATTGACAATGACTTCCAATCTGTTTAAGCTTATTTTAAAACTAACTGTAATTTTTATTCTCTCCTTCAGGTCTCTAATACGACGAGCTTCTCGCAAAACCAAGCAACAAATAAACAATGCATCTGACGATTGCAACGTGCAGTAAACGGAACAACACAAGAGATTACGTTTTAATTAGCTCAAAAGTAATCAAAGGTTATTCTTAATATTTTTAAGTAGAACATTTTGAGAAAATATTTAAAAAAAAAAAAATAAAATTCCATAGGATATACATATTAAGAATCGGACATATGTATGTTTGTAGTTACGACAAAATACCGTTATTTTACATATGAATAATTTAAGCATGGCAAATAATCTATTTTAAATATTACATTAGTACTATAGAGTATACTAGATAAAGAAAAAGAAAACAACAACAAATATAACGTGATAAATAAAAAACATTTATATGTATTTGTGTATTAACTAAAGTTAAGTGAGAATGAAAATCTCAATTATAAAGAACAACAACAAATTTATATCAAAACAATTGTATCAAATTAAAATTAAAAAAACAAAAAAAAAAACACAAAATATTAAAACAACAAATTTTTAAGCCACTTAAATATGCAGATATTAAAATTTTGTAAAATTAACGGTTCAGCAATTTGTGAAACATGGTGGCAAAATTAATGCATGCAAGGTGTCAACAACCGGGTTGGCTGAAAGCACTTAGCTAACTTATTCAAATTTAAAATGAAATAAAAACATTAAAATTTTGCAATTAACTTCTCTTAATTGCCAATGGTTGGTTTTTTTTTTTTAATTCATTAGTAAGCGCCATTTGTTAATAGTTATTTAGTATCGAATTTAAATAATTAGTAATAATTATCATAGCATAGTTAAAACAGTTTAATAAATAGGAGAAAATTCAATGGATTTGGGACCAGCTTTAATTGCATGTCGATAAACTCCGGCCAACTGTAATACTCTGCAGTTGGTTGTAAGGTTTTCTTCTCCTAAATTTTTAACGATTTTGTTTTTTTCTTATTTTCTAAAGTATAAAACAAAACATCTCCATCAACCAAATTTAACTCAATTACATTTAATGAAATCCTAATTATACATTATTATTATTGATTATCTAAGGAGGCGCTTTTTCCATATTTAGCACTGAAGTTGAACAAGTCATGCTGATTTCTTTTGAATACTTAAGGGCAACTGAGAGGCAAGACTTTTGCAATATCCTCAAAATATACTTTTTCTTAAGTACTTCTTCAATGTCTTAAGTACTGCTGACGCATCCTTTCGCTTACTTTAGCATTTAAATGCTTTTCAACACTTCCTTTATTTATTTTGATTTTTCCTTTTATCCTATCTTTCTTTCTTTCTTTCTAGCTTTAAGCGTTGCTTCTAGGTGAACAGCAAATATATTTTAGGCTATAAGTGTTTTTAAATGGATTTAAATTACACTGTACAACAAAATAAAACTTTTCCAACAACGGATTTTGGTAGAGGGAACGAAAAAAAATAGAAATGTAACGGCGTCTTGAAAGTTTACATCTGAATTTTATTTTAAGGAGGATTTAAGTTTCCCCCCCCCCCCCCCCTTTTTCACATTTTTATTTTGAATTGGCATAGGAAACCATGTGACCCCTACATTTTAGGTTTAGGGTGTGTTCAGTAGATTTATATAAAATACTACGAGAAACATTTTTGTTGAATATTTCAATCTTCTTACCCTTCAATATATTTAGTGTTAAAAATACCCATAAAACAGTGATATAACGGTCTAAAATCTTCGACAAAAATATTTTTTATAAAATTCTACTAAAGGGTGGTTAAATTTTAAGGGCCGATGTTGATTTTGAATAAAACACAAATTATTTAGGAAATTTTTGTCATTTTGTTTGGTTGAATTATGTATGGAACAAAATATCGGCCAAATGGCCGCCGCGGCACACCTCCATCCAATGGTCCAAATTTTCAATGACGCTGAGGCATAAGTGAGATTCTATGCCGTTAGTGTGCCGAATTATCTCATCCTTTAGCTTCATCGGAATTTGTCGCGCAAAAGAGCCATTGTTTCGTTAGTTGTGTGGCAAGTGGCACCGTCCTGTTGAAACCACATATCATCCACATCCATTTCTTCCAATTCTGGCCATAAAAAGTTCGTTATCATCTCACGATAGCGAACACCATTCACAGTAACTGCCTGACCGGCCTCATTTTGGAAAAAATACGGCCCGATGATGCCAGCACATAAACCGCGCCAAACTGTCACTCTTTGTGGGTGCATTGGTTTTTCGACAATCACTCTTGGATTATCATTCGCCCAAATGCAGCAATTCTGCTTACTAAGATGAAAATGTGCTTAAAATGGTCAAGAGGCTTTAGTTCTTGAGTCAATTGCACCTTGTAAGGGTGTAAATGCAAGTCCGTATGCATAATGTTCATCAACGACGAGCGTGAGAGGTGCAATTGTTGGGCACGACGACGAGTTGCGGTGGACGGCTCTTCAGCCACACTATCACGAACAGCAGCAATATTTTCTGCAGTACGAGCTGTACGAGCATGCACTGGTGTTTTCACATCTCCTACAGACCCGGTTTGCTCAAATTTTTGCCCGATTTTTCCGATTGTACGCACATTTGGACGATTAAATTGACCGAAAAAAACACGAAGTGCTCGATATGCATTTTGATTTGAACGCCCATTTTCATAATAAGCCTGAATAACTTTAATGCGTTGCTCGATTGTGTATATTTCCATGGTTCAAATTGAGTTACTCTGAAATTAATAAATGTCAAATGAAATGTAGAAAAAAACTTGACGTTTAGGTGTGGTTCACATTCAACATCAGCCCTTAAAATTTAACCGCCCCTTATAAGTCTCCAATACACCAAAGCTTAAAATTCAACATCAGAAATAATTAAAAAATTAAAATCTGTTGAAGGGTTAATTTCGTTCTTATTCAGAATTGATTTTAAAATGTCACACAAAACCGGATATTAGGGGATTAGTTTGTATTAAAAATATGTATTACGTAAAATTTTTCTATAAGTCACCATACAAAATAAAGCTCTATATATCATAACTATTAAGGGCCCCCGGGAGTTTTTCGAAAAAAAAAACACTTGAAATTTTTTTTTTTTTTGAAGCCGTATTTTATTTTAGACCAAATTTATTTTACATTGCTTGAGTATAACTATTCCAGATTTATCCCTGACATTTTGGTGTTACAATGACCTTAATTTTTGTTTTTTTAGACTAAGCCAACGCTCAGGGGATGCCCCCTCTAAATGCGAAAGCATCGTGTTGATTCGGAAGAAGGTTGATAATTAGTTGGAGGGTGGAACGATAGAGGAATGTCGGTGAAGATTAGTTTTAAATTTACATAGCTCAAAACTGCAGGGGAACACAATTTTACTGTACAATCGAAGAACGAATTATCTCGGTAATGCGAGGTTCTATTGTGCGTCAAGGCAATGATATAGGAATGGGCTTGCTGAGCTGTCCAAGTGGACCTGAGAAACACACAAGCTGATTGTGTCAGGTCATGTATCTCCCTTGAACACATCCCATGATAGTACCTGTTCAAAAGGCTTAGGTAACCAACATTGCATCGATGCCAAAGAGAGTTGAGAGAAGATGAAATGTTTTCATCTCCAATCAGATAAATCGCATGTCGTTGAATTCGGTTCAGAATCTCCAAATAAGATCTTGAAGTTCCTGCCCAAGTGTGCGAATTGCACTCCATTTTCGGCCTAATATAACATATGAGGTATAGATCACGCGTAGACCAGTTGAAGTGAAGTATTTCTTACACCGTTTTGAAAAACTTAGGCACTTGGCCGCTTCTTTCGACATATCGAAAATATGATAATTTCAACGAAGATCAGATTTGATCGAAATGCCTAGAATGTCGGGAGCATCTGACTCCGCTACATACACATCGTTCATATTGAGGGGAGTTCAGGGGCAATTATTCACTTTGTGAATTAAAAGACAACACTGAGTCTTGCTAGCATTAAACTCAACTCTATTAGCATGCCCTCTCTTTCTCTCAATCACCAGAGTTCGGGCGTTTTTTTAAAGGAATATGAATGACAAATATCATGGCGACCGTGGCGTAGTTGGTTAAAGTGCGTGGCCGCTTTGTCAACGAACCTGAAGACCCGGGTTCAAACCCCAGCAGCGACAGAATATTATTTGAATTAAAATATTTTTCTGTACGGCCGCCACCTCTCTGCAGACAATGGCAAACCTCGGAGAGTAATCAAAATGCCATGTAAAGCTTCTTGAGAACAAGAACATTCCGTTCATCGCCATTTGGAGTCGGCGTTAAGCCTGTAGGTCCGTTTCTCGGTCAATTGTGTACAAACTTAATAACACGCACAACACAATTGATCATAAGAAGCTAGGTCAAAGTCCTTTCAAGGGCTGAAATGGCCAGTTATTTAATTTAATTTTTATTTGAATGACAAATACTACTGTCGTCTGCAAACGAATGAATTGGGTTGTAAGTTGTAAAAACCAGAAACAAAGTTGAGGATAGGACTGAACCCTGTGGTACTCCAGCACCGATAGCATGTTCACTAGACGAAATTTACTGGACGAATCGACCTGTTCTTAAGAAAACATGTGATCCATCGATCAAAGTTACCAAGTTTTGACACGAGCGCTTTATACCACACTCTGTCAAACGCCTTAGAAATATTCAGAGCAACAACCCTGCTTTCATCAAAGAAGTGAACACATTGGTTCCATTTATCCGTGAGGAACGCCATGAGGTCACCATTAGACCGAGCCATACGGAAGCCATATTGACGGTCACTAAGCAATTCGTTGCGCTCCAGATAATTTATCAGGTGGAAATTTATTACACTCTCCATGACTTTGGAGAGCGTAGAGCATATCGCAATGGCTCGGTAGTTCTCAGGGTTCGTGGCATCGCCATTCTTAAGTACTGGCTGAACGTTCGCGACTTTCCAACAAGTTTGAAATACTCTTGTCCTGTAGGAGATGTTGAAAAGGTTACGCAAAGGTCGTACCAGTGTAGAAGCAAACATTTTTTGCACAATTGGTGGTATACTATCCGGGCCAGGAGATTTGTTTATGTTGAGTCTTGCAAGGTCTCTTTTGACTGCTCTCGTTCGAAAAAAATATCTCCTGCATCGTAGATGATTTATGGCGGTGGCTGATTGCGAGCCAGGATTGTGGAATTTTATGCAAACAATCCAGCCAATAGGTTCGCTTTATCAGGCGAGTCAGTGAAGACTTGGCCATCCTTTAACAGAGTGGGAATCGACAAAGATGCCTGATTTTTAACTCTGTTAAATCACAAGCTTTTTTGTGATTTGGAAATGAAACAACCGAAAGAGTTCACTTCAACTTGTTTAATGATTTCTTCTAAATTACAAAATTTTCATAAGCTACACAGAATATAAAGTAAAAGGAATACGATTAACGCTTGTTGTGCGGAATTTAAAGAGAGCAATAATTTGAGTATTTAATTAAAGAATAAAAAAAGACATTTGGTTCAGATTTGCTGAATTTAAAGAGAGCAAAAATTTAGTGTGTTAACTTAACGAATAAAATAAAAAATAAAAAAAAGAAAACGATTTGTTCAGGGTTGACTAATCAATACAGTACTAATTCGAATTGTAAGATATGAAATAAGAAAAAATATTTAATATATATAAAGGTAATACGTTTTGGCCGCAACATCCTCCCCCCCTTGGAAATTCCACTTCCAAGTAAGAACCTGTTACTCAGTTGGCAGGGGACAAATCTTCCGAACGTTCCGCTTTAATACGCCTGTCTTAGTTTGTAATAAAACCACTCGAACTAGACCATCGTCACCAGGATACGTTTCTTTAATCCGTCCAAGCAACCATTGGCATGGCGGACGATTGTCTTCAGCGATAAGGACTAACATACCAGGCATTATATTTTCATGCGGAGTGATCCATTTTTGTCGCTCTTGAAGCAGAGATAAATACTCTCGAGCCCATCTTTGCCAGAAGGTTTGCTGGACGGCGTGAACACGCTTCCACCGGTTAACGTGGGATAATTTCAAATCGTGGTCAAGCATTGGCTCAGGAAACGTGTTAAGCGGACGTCCAATCAAGAAATGCCCCGGTGTCAATACTTCCAAGTCATTTGGGTCAGAGGAGAGGGGGCACAGCGGTCGCGAATTCAAAATAGCCTCGACTTGCGCGGTCGCAGTGATAAGTTCTTCGAACGTCAGAGAGGAACTGTTAATTTGATGAACGAGTAGTCCTTTCGCCACTTTTACCGCACTTTCCCAGAGCCCACCAAAGTTCGGAGAGCGAGGAGGAATGAAGTGAAAGTTAACTCCTTTGGAGGCACACTCGTCGAATATTATGTCCTGTGTCGCTGAATCCACCAATAGATCTTCTAACTGCTTCAACTCTCTTGAGGCACCAATAAAGTTGGTAGCGTTATCACAATATAAGTCAGAGCTTAATCCACGCCGAGCGAAGAACCGTTTTAGCGCTGAAAGAAAAGCAGAAGTACTTAAGTCTGAAACAACCTCGATATGACAGGCCTTAGATAAAAAACAAATAAAAATTGCAATATAGGCTTTAGTGGGCCTTTTACCCCTCAATTTATAATGAATTGATATTGGACCTGCAAAGTCCAGTCCAGCTCTTTCGAAAGGTCGAACGTTTCCGGTTACCCTGGAGGCGGGTAGATCGCCCATGATTTGTGACATTTCTTTTGGTTTTTGTCGAAAGCAAGGAATACATAATCGAACTACCTTTCGCGTTACTTTTCTAGCGTTAATAATCCAAAATCTTTGCCGCAGAAAAGCAGCTAGAGCTTGTGGACCAGCGTGAGAGTTGATTCGATGGTGATAGCTTACTAATCCGTACGTAAAAGCGTGGTCCCCTGGTAATAATATTGGGTGCTTCGAATCAAATGGCAAATCACACTTAGAAATTCGACCACCAACTCTTAATATGGGGAAAGAACCACTGGTGTCTAAAAAAGGTGTTAGTTTTTGGATTTTTGCTGATTTTATATAAGTTTTGTTTAAGATATTTTTTATTTCTGATTGAAAATAAACATGCTGAAGGTTAAAAATAATATGGTTCAGTCCTTGTCTTAGTTCTGATACGGTTAGGCTACCAACTTGGAGCTTATGAGCGCGTGTAACGTGAAGCCAACGATGCATAAATGCAAACACTCTTTGCAGCTTCCGGTAATCATTAACAAACTTACACTTTACAACTATGTCCTCGTATGGAGGAATACTTGCAGCGGTAAAGCTAAAAGTTACTTTCCGTTCTTCTGATGGATTGTCAATGGATGTCACAAGTGATCTTTGAGAAGGCCAATCCTCTATTGGAGCGCTTAAAAAATCAGGCCCCTTTTTCCATAACTGAGAAGCGGCCAGCTCTTCAGCCATCATACCGCGTGAGACTATGTCTGCCGGATTCATTTTGGTGTCAATTTTAAACCAACAACAATTTTTTGAAAGTTCTTGAATTTTAGACACTCGATTGGCCACAAATGTAGACCACCGTGCTGCAGGTGATGCTATCCAATTTAAGACTATGGTTGAATCAGACCAAAAATATACGTTTTGAACGCAGGTTGAGAGACATGGTCTGATTCTTTTTACAAATTGAGCTAATAGAAGGGCTGCTTGAAGCTCTAAACGGGGCAAAGAGCATGATTTAAGCGGTGCAATGCGAGATTTTGAACTTATGAGTTCAACGGAAATGTTGCCCCATGGATCAACAGCTCTTGCATAAACTACACAACCGAAGGCTCTGTTAGAAGCATCTGAAAATCCATGCAGCTCTACTAAACTTGCATTCTGACAGCGTATAATTGACCGAGGGAACTCTATGTGAGAAACAGCACATAGTTGACTTCTATATTTTTTCCATTGACAATGTAAGTCCTGAGGAAGTGATTCGTCCCACTCCAACTTTAGAGACCACAAAATTTGCATAAATATTTTTCCCAAAACTATAACAGGGTTAATTAGTCCTAAAGGATCAAAAAGCTGAGCCAGCTCGGATAGAACTATTCGTTTGCTAATTTTATCGGAGGATTCCACAGAATGATAAAAGGTGAAAACATCTCTAGCGGAATCCCACAATATTCCTAAAGTTTTAGAAGAGTCTTGCGTTTTGATTTGAACCATTTCGCGGTTTTTATTTAAGTCCTCGCTTAATAAGTCAGGGTGGTTTGATCGCCATTTATGTAAGTCAAATTTCCCAAGAGATAAGAGGGCTGTTACTTCATTTTTTAGAGTTTTTAGTTCTGTTAAAGTGTCAGCGCCAGCTAGCATATCGTCCATATAAAAGTTTTCTAATAATACTCGACTCCCAATTTTATAATCTGAACTATACTTTTCCGCTAAGTATTTAAGGCAACGAACTGCTAAAAAGGGTGCAGAGCTCGTTCCATAAGTAACTGTTTTTAGGCGCAAGAACCTTATATCTTGATTAATTTGGTCACGCCATAATATGCATTGCCAGTTACTATCGTCCTTGTCTATTAGAATCTGCCTATACATTTTGGAGATATCTGCTGTTACAGCGTACTTGTTGCATCTAAACCTAATTAATATGTCAAACAGATCAGGTTGAATTTTTGGCCCGACTCTTAAATTATCATTCAATGAATAACCGGAGCTCGATTTACATGATGCGTCAAAGACAACACGTAGTTTTGTCGAACTGCTATTAGGCCTAAGGACCGGATGGTGCGGCATGAAGTATTTTATTTGAGAAATGGTTTCAGTGTTATTCAATTCTTCAAGGTGGCCTAAAGACTGGTATTCTTCTATAAATGCTGTATACTCGGATTTTAGGACACCATTTTTAATTAGCCTTTGTTCAAGATTTAAAAATCGTTTAAATGCTATTTGATACGAGTCTCCAACATAATTTCCGGAGTCTTTAAATGGTAGCCGCACCATAAATCGTCCCGAATCTGTGCGTCTTACAGTTTTTATGAAATAATCTTCACACAATTGTTCATCTAGAGTAAAACCCACAACAACATCTAAGCCATCTTCGGTCTTCCAAAATTTTTCCACTAATTCTGTTAGCTTAGCCTCATGCTCTACTAAACTACTTGTCATAGCTGAGTTTAAGTTTGCCGTATTTATGGAATAGTCCTTATACTCGCCTGCAACAGTCCACCCTAACAAGGATTTTTGCAGAACTGGGAAGTTTTCGCCGAGACTTATTTGGCCAACAGACAAAACTTTATAGAATATGGAAACACCCAAGAGCATATCGATTTTTTGTACCTTACTAAATTCTGGGTCAGCCAATTGAATATTACGAGGAATTTTCCAGTGTTCAATTTTAACAAAGTTATTAAGAGAATATTGTGTTATGTCTGGCATTACCATGAAATCTAATTTTTCAGAGAAACTGGTCAACCTCGACCGAATACGAGTCGATGCCTTGCCTTTTATATTGGTTATAGAATCGCCTATACCACTTACCACCACATTTGCAGGGTTGACTATTAACTTTAAATTTGACGCTAACTCTTCTGTGATAAAGTTAAGCTGGCTTCCTGAATCTAAGAGAGCACGGCATTTTATAAGGTGACCCTGTTTATTTTCCACAAAAAGTACAACTGTCGATAAAAAATTTATTGCACATGAAGGGAGCAGAGCAGCATTAAGAGACGACATTGACGAAGTTGAAGGGCCGGGTTCTATTATAGCTTCATTCATTGCTTCTTTTTTTACTTCTCTGTGTAAGAGATCATGATGCAGCCCCTGACAGCTCTCACAACGGTTTGCCTTGCAATCTCTTACAGGGTGACTTTTTTGAAGACACAGTATACAAACGGAAAGCTTTTTTGCTTCAAAATATCGCTGAATTGGTGTAAGACTTAAAAAGGCATCGCAAAATTTTAATAAATGAGAACCTCCGCAACTTACGCACTGATTCTCATCGGTTTTTGTAATGGCAGACAATGAATTAGACTTCTTGAACGATAAATGCTTATTAGCTTCCTTGTTGTTGTTGTACCGTGTAATATCGGTGCGCACTGATGTTGACTTACAATTAATTTCACGGCTCTCCAATGCTAAGCATCGATTTGCTAAAAATTTCGAAAAAATATCCCATGTTGGAAGCGACTGATTGTCAAAATCATCTTCCCACTTTATTAATGTTTCTTCATCTACTTTAGAACGAATAAGATAAAAGAGCATTACGTTTGTTATTTGCTCGGTACTTCCTAAAGACTTGAGCGACCGAAGATGTGAATTAACTGTGTCAACCATTTCCCGAAGGTTAGAAGAACAAGGTCGAATACTGCGTGGTATTCCGAAAAGCTCTTTTATATGGGCTTGGAATATTATTGCTCTATTATCGAAACGGTTTCGGAGCAATTCTAAAGCATGTGAATAGTTTTGAGCCGTTAATTCCAATGAGTCAACCGTGCGTAACGGAATAGGCCCTAAGCATGACCGCAAATAAATAAATTTCGATAAATCATCTAAATCTAAATCGGAATCAACTACGGCGACAAATGTACTGTGCCAGTCTGTCCATTCGGTATACATACCGGAAAATGTCGGAATTTGCAACTTTGGTAGTTTAGTTGACCTCGAATTACACCCACTTGAGCTTGCATTGAAGGTTAACTGATGTGTACTATTGAACGCATTAGAGCTTCGGCTATTGTGTTGCGCAATAGCGCTTGTAATTTTTGATTTTATTTCACAGTAGAGCTCTTCAAAAACTTGTCGTTTTTTTAAATCATGCTCATCTCCAACTTGTTCAATCTCAGCTTGATGGGAAAGTAATTGAGAAAAATTAGCTTCAACCAAACTCAGGCGTGTTTCTAATTCTGAAATCGTCATTGACAAATGGTTCTTAAATATTATATTTTTTATTCGTTCGAGTGAATTAATCAGACTTTCCCGAGTTGGGTAAAAATCTGAACCTTTCTTTTTTGGCGGCATCGTATGTTATGTAATGCCCACGTGGAGATTACGCAATCAAATATGTTATATATTTTAGGTTAACACTTATGTCGAATCGCGAAGACCCAAATAAGAACAATAAAAATAACGTGGTTAACTAATAAAGGCTTACAATGATTTAGCCTTTATCTTGTAAAATACTTAACCAAGCTAACTCCCGTCTCCACTTAGTCCTCGTGATCCGACTTCGTCGTGCAAGAATCGTCACGATTAAAAATGTTCGTAAATTATATACGCAGTAAAATATATTATATTAGTTACTGAACTTTAACTTCAAATAATTTTATTAATAAAAATTATAAAAGCTTTAATTAAATGCCAATTTGAAACTCGTACTAAGATACCGTACAGGTCCCTGCTCGGGCGCCAATGTTAAATCACAAGCTTTTTTGTGATTTGGAAATGAAACAACCGAAAGAGTTCACTTCAACTTGTTTAATGATTTCTTCTAAATTACAAAATTTTCATAAGCTACACAGAATATAAAGTAAAAGGAATACGATTAACGCTTGTTGTGCGGAATTTAAAGAGAGCAATAATTTGAGTATTTAATTAAAGAATAAAAAAAGACATTTGGTTCAGATTTGCTGAATTTAAAGAGAGCAAAAATTTAGTGTGTTAACTTAACGAATAAAATAAAAAATAAAAAAAAGAAAACGATTTGTTCAGGGTTGACTAATCAATACAGTACTAATTCGAATTGTAAGATATGAAATAAGAAAAAATATTTAATATATATAAAGGTAATACGTTTTGGCCGCAACAAACTCTTTTCACAAATGACCAAAAGTTTTGCTCCCTTTGGGGCAGAGAAGAACCTGTTCTCTACTACGAGTTTCGTGAAGAAGCTTTTTGCGTTTTAAAATTACATTACAGCGATACCTAGCCTCAGTGCGAAGTCTTCTAGTATCAGCATTCTTGTTGGAACGCCAATTTTTCTTCGGATCTGACTGCAATCCTGCAAGTCTCTTTAAGCCAGGAGTGGTCTTTTGGTTTAATACTTCTCATTTTATTGGGGATGAAAGACCGCATGCCTAATAAAATTATTTCTTGTACCATAAGCAATAATAATGCCTAACCGATTGTTTCATGGTTGTTGAGGAGCTCTTCAACATTTCTAATGATTTTTATCGGTCAGTTTATATGTAGATTGCGTTCTAAAAACTGGTCATATATGAGAAAATTCAGCAAAATTGGAATCCACCGATCATTCAAAAAGCATATTTACTTTGCAAAATTACTGGAGGGAAAAAGAAAAAATATTTACGGGAAAAACAAAATAAAAGTAGTTTTATGCAATAAACAATATCATATAAAAATAAACTGAATTTTTTCACATGAACAGACCAGATTCTATAACGACTTGGATTGAAAATTTTTTTCTTGCTAGAATATCAAAAACTTACCTTTATTTGTCCATTGACATCACATACAAGTCGATTTAAAAAAACAAATATCTAAATAGCCGAGCAACGGTTGTGGCCACACTGGAGTAACTAGTTTCCCCACGCCGAAAAAATTAACGCCACGCGTTTTTTGTCACGCTTTCTATGTAATGGAGTCACATCTCGCACTTGTCTACTGCAGGCAGATGTCGTTACTTACAATTTCAAAGGTTTTAGACCTCTAATTTCACTTTTTCTGAGCCTAGGGTAACTACTTAGCCCGTGTGGTCGCTAAGGGTTAAGCGAGTATTTATTTACTACATTTTTCTTTTAGCTCTAGGCAATTCTATACCGTTATCAAACAATGTCCAGCATATTTCAGCTATTAGAGAATGAATTCAAAATAAGCTTGTTCAAAAGGGAGGCAACTTTGACCCTCTCCCCTTAAATAACACTCAAACGTAAAGAAACTTTAAAAACGCCAATGCCCGTATCTTTTTGTTGTTGGTCCTCTACGTTATTGGAACCTTCTTTTATTTATGTTTTTTTTTTTTTTTTCTGTTGTACAGTGTTATTTGGGTTTTTCTTTTGCAGCCTTTTGGAATATATTAAAAATTCAAATTGTATCATTTACCCAACATTTTTTTGTAATAATAAAAACAAAAGCTTTTTTCACAGGCGCTTTTATCTTCTGCTTTTTATATATTTTTAAATACTACAGAAGAAACCTTCTTCATGTGCTCAAGGGAAAATATTCCTTTTTCATCTCTGTTATAAATAAAAATCGGGTTAGCGAATTCTTTTCCAAAATGCTAATTGATGTGAAGTGCAGTTCCTGGAGTTTATTCTATTTGCTAGTTTCTTTTTTAATTTGCATCCCCTTAAGCAGTGGTGTGTTTAACGGAAAGTGAACTAAGCTTAAGCGTAGCGCCGCGGGTAGCCATACAACCCCCAATGTGACAGTATAAATTTTATTACAAAAAAAAAAAAAAATGCAATCAGCGTTGGTATTTTTATGTGACAACGTATTTAAATGTGTCCTTACCCATACCCGTATCATTTTCCTTGTTCCTTAAGTTGTCCTTTTTCTTATTCTTATATTTGTTTATTTATCTATGAATATATCTACTTACTCGTATTTTTTTGACAAAGTTTTTTTATGAGAGTCATCGAGAGTGAACGGGCTGCCATTAACCTATGGTAGGGAAGTAAAATAAAAGGGCACAATACCCTGTATATATGCCATTTGAGGCGAAATCGAGATTTATGAGATCGAAAATATATCGCCAAATCGCGCACTTTCTATTAATGTTCTGATTTTCTTAATATTTTGTGTCTTTTACAATCCTATGGGCGGGGGAGTGTTGTTTAACTCCTAAAATTCCCCCGTTGGCTACGGGCCTGCCAGAAGATACTGCCTGACATATATCAAAAAGGTACTTTTGATCGGCATTAGATCTTTCCTGCCAGTTGTAGCAGATTTTCTGTATCTAGAGTGTACACATTAATGGGATTTTTCGCACTAATCTAAGGATATTCCTCTTGGACCGAAGTATTCAAAAGGGCCTGATGTGGAGCCATCTATGAATAAAATAATAAATAACTGGCCATTTCAGCCCTTGAAAGGACTTTGACCTAGCTTCTTATGATCAATTGTGTTGTGCGTGTTATTAAGTTTGTACACAATTGACCGAGAAATGGACTTACAGGCTTAACGCCGACTACGAACGGCGATGAACAGTATTGTTCTTATTCTCAAGAAGCTTTTCATGGCATTTTGATTACTCTCTAAGGTTTGCCATTGTCTGCAGAGAGGTGGCGGCCGTACAGAAAAATTATTTTAATTCAAATAATTTTCTGTCGCTGCTGGGGTTCGAACCTGGGTCTCCAAGTTCGTTGACATAGCGGCCACGCACTTTAACCAACTACGCCACGGACGCCACTAGAGCCATCTAGTGGTAATTCATTAGCATGAAGACGACAAATCGCCCACTGTAAAGGTCGTCCAAGTTGTTTATCAATTACAGAGCCTGAACAGAATCAAAAATCGTTGCGGCCTCCGATCTTTGTTGTTGGAAAATACATGCAAAATGTAGAAAAAAGCGTAGCTCTTTTTCCACAACGATAAATCGCACAATTAGAATCTATTCTATTTCTTCTCTTGCGACCGACGATTCTCTCTCTGAGTGCCATTAGTGTTGCCATATTTTTGCTAAGGATTGGCTGTGTTTCACGAAATTTGCTTAGTTTTTTGTTATCTTCTGACATTTCTTGTTTGTGTGTGTTGTATTCACACAATTGAAGAGACCAACACATTGAAATGAAATAAAAAAAATAAATAAAAAAATACTAAATAAAAGCAACCTTGAATCGTTTATCGCAATCGCATCATTCTGGACACATTCTCTGCGTTCGACGACCAGAGAGGGTCGTTGGTCGCAACGATTTTTGATTCTGTTCAGGCTCACACTAGGACGATACAATACTATTCTTGTACACTAGATAGTATTACACTACCTTTCCAGCCTATATTTGTTGCAATGCCGTCACTCCAAATACATTCTATTTGTTCCAAGTGTAGTTGTTTTCTGTAAAACTGAAAATCAAATAGTCTGCTTAACAGTTTCATGCATCCTTCTATAAAGTACAAGAGATTTAGGTACTTAGATTCCAAATCAGCTAAGAGAGAAATGTGCCCCTACATTTTTTTTTTTTTTTTTTTTTTGACGTAACAAAGTTACTTTCCACTGCGCAGGTTTCCAAAAAAGTTGATAAAGGTAATTTTTCAAAATACATCCTCGTTGCATGAAATAATTACACGCTCAGTATAAGTGCCATGCCAAAAAATAATGCTACGACGGTAAAGGTTAATTCTTTGACTTTCTAACAGAAATAAAAACAAAATTAGAGACGTCGTTGGACAAGTAGGGAGCTCCTAAAGCAAAGCAACTGAATATTTGTTACATGGAATTATAACACGTTATACGTGGCTGCTAAGGTAAAAACTATTATACATCAGTAAAGACGAGTTCTTAACCCTTACGACAAAAATAGACCAAAAACTCATGACGTCATAAAACCACGAAGAAAGCCGCTCAAAGATTGAAAATGCATTTATCATGCAACGTTGCATGCAATTATTACAATTGTGTCATGAGGTCTTTCAAAGAACCACTTGAAGAAACCTAAATGCACCATCGTTGCATGGATATAATGCATAAAGCTAAGTTTATTGCCAGTATACCATACAAAAGCAAAACCAAAAATATAAAATAAAAATAAAATTCAAATTAGGGCAAGTTGTATTAGGACAAGAATTTGGATATGGATAAAAGATTAAAAAAGGGATGAGAGCAAGGATTGGAACGAAGATCAACCAAGAACAACATAAAAAGTACGACATATATTTGGACATAGATTAGAGTGGGAAATTGAATAAAGAATAAGACAAAGGTTTAGACTAGGATTGGGAAAAGGACTAGGACAAGGTTTAGGACAAAGACTTAGCCACACTTCAAATATATTTAGGACAAAATTGAAAAAAAGGATGACGACAAATATAAGAATAAGGAATAGAACTAAGATTTGAGTACGCTAAGGACATGATTTAGGACAAATATTGGGAAAATATGTAGGAAAAGAATAAGCAAAGGGTTTGAACGGGGAATGGGTCGGAAAATTGGAATTGTGTTCAAACAACAATTTTGACAATGATAAGTACAAATATTAGGACATATTTAAGAACAAGGATAAGGATAAGGACAAGTTTGGGAACAAAGGATACACTGTCATGTCAAAACCTACGGGTATGTCCACGATATAGTCAACTCCTTTATTTCGCATGACTCCCTGCTTCTTTGTTAGAAGGAAATATTAGGAAATAATATTTTAATTAATATTATTAAAATTTTAAATTTAAAATTAACAAAAAAAAAATCCAAATTTAATAATTTGGAGATATAAGTTTCAGCTGACTAATTTCCTTCAGAAAAAAAATACATTTTTGATAAAACAATGTATTGAATTTTTTTTTTTTTTGTTTTTTTTCATTGCGTCAGAAAGACAGTAGACACTGTTTGATGCTTCCTTAACCCGGCCTCTGTATGGTGTGGTCATTATAACCCGGAAACTTTAAACATGTCGATATTTTGATGTTTGGTATGGATTCATAATTAACGCTTAATAATTTTTGTAGACGAATTTTACAAGAATGTTCATATAGATCAACTACATTAACATTATACATTAATGTTACATTAACAAAATACTGGATTTAAAATTTCAGGGTTAATTTGATCCACTTGAAAAGTTTTCGTTTTTGGGGTAAAACTTTTCAACCATACAGATGCCAGTGAAAAAGTGAGTTTAAAAAAAAAGTGAATTCCGAAAAAAGTGGCAGTTACATTTATTCGGCGGTTAGGGTTGGATATGATTTATCATTGGCAATTCTTATTTCATGAGTATAAACATTTTTTGAAGAAAAAAAAAACTGCCATTTAGTTTCGAAAACAAATTTCATTTTCAACGACGTATATCTAACAAAAAAAAGTTGGCTATATCGTGAATGTTTTGAGAGCGTATTTTTATAAATGTCCCTAAGCTTTCCTTTGTTCATTGTCCTACTCCTTAGCCATTTTTTTATATTTGTCCAGATAATTCTCCTACATCTTGTCTAAACTCTTGATTTAATACATGCTCAAACTCCGGAACTTATTCTTGTTCGAATCCCTTCTCTTATCTTTGTTCCACTTCTTTTTCCAATTAAAAAAAAATCTTAATTCCGTCATAGATTATTTTTTCCGCCTTAAATGTTGTTCTTAGTGTAAATAGTGTGCAAATCCTTGTTCTAAATTATGTCCAATTTCTTCTTCTTCTTTTCCTTATCATGTTCTAAATATTCAAATATACAAATCTAAACCTATGTCCCTATCCTTATCCCAATCCCTGACATAGTTCTTTTACCAATACGTGTCTCAATTCTTGCCCTAATCCTAGTCCAATTCTATGCTCTAACCTTTATCGAAATCCATGTACTACTCCATATATCATTCCTGGTTCTAATCATTGCCCAAATCCTTGGCCTCATGCTCTTTCCAATCCTTGTTATAATCCTTATTCAAATCCCTGTCGTAATACTTGTGCTAATTTTAAAATTAATACAAATTTTTTTTTATTTCAAAATTTTTTTTTTTTTGCATTTGGTGCATTAAGATTAAGGGGTTCTCTGAGAGGACTCCTGCCGCCATTCATTTTATTTTTATCATATGACCGACAACTTCAGCTTTGCTCTCGTTCCATAAAATTTACCATAGCGTCAATAGTTACGGAGTTATAATTTCATGCAACGTTTTTGCATTATTGTTGCATTTTTACTGCATTAGACCCCGAACAGAACCAAAGCGGCTGTCGGTTGTCGGTTGTCGGTTGCAATGTGCAACAAAATACATGAAAATCTATGCAGCCGCCAAAAATAAAATTGCCGTAGAAATCCGCGACGGAAAAACGTCAGAATAGAATAAATTCTATTTTTTCTCCGGCGGCTGGCGGATCTCTCTTTTAGTGGCGCAAGTGTTACCATATTTTAACTAAGAATTGGCTGTGTTCAGTGCTATTTTCTTAGTTGTAACCATGACCTGACGTTTTTTTTTTGTGTGTGTGTGTTTCATTCCATGAGTTGACGTTTCGTTTTGTGTGTTTGTGTGTTTGTGTGATGTATTTGTACCATATACACACCGAAAAGCAACGCTGATCCGACAACCGACAACCGCTCCTATTCTGAACGTATTCTCAGCGGATTTCTCTGAGAGAGGACCGCCAACCGACAACCGCTTTGGTTCTGTTCGAGCTTTTAAGCGGCTGCGCGGTGTTGTTGCTCCAAAAAAAAAAAATTTGTTTTTTTCATTTTGTTGTGAGGTCAAAGAACCATATTTTTCTGTCATAAACAAAACATTTCATAGCTCTTCCACTAAACGAGTAATAGTTCCATGCAACAATATTACATTTTCGTTGCACAAGCTGCTATCTGCGTGACCTCACAAAATTATAATTTATTTTTTTATTTATGTCGTTAGGCTAAGTATTCATTTCATTTTTCTATAAAAATATGTATACCGCCGCGTATACTAACCAAAAATGAATTCAATGCAACGCCGCGGCATTATTGATGCATTCTCGATCTATAAGTGGATCTCTCCGCGGCCTCATCATGATATATTGATATCATGAGATATTAGTCAGCATCACTTTTTATCTTCTTTTCCAAGACGGCTAAAAACCTGTCTTTACTGCTAAAAACCGTGGCACTTATTTATATAGGTACATAGCACGATATAATTCCATGCAACAAATTTGCAGTTTCGTTGCTTAGGCAGTACCTTCCGCGCCCCAATGACGTCTTTAAATTTTTTTTTTATAAAGTCAAAATATTAACATTTACTGTCGTAAATGCATTACATTTATCATAACAACGTTACCCAATGTGTAACAATTTCATGCAACGCCGATGCACTGTAAAACGTAATGTTGTCACTTCAAACCGAATTCTACTTCTCATGTTAATGCATCTTTTACAATCAGCTTGATTGACAGTTGGTGGTTTTTTATCATTGGTTTGCAAAAATTAAAAATAACGCTACTAAATAGTTATTTTTAATTTTCATGTATGAAAAGACAAAAAGCATTTTTTGTTGTTGTTGCAGCATAAATGAATTCCACATTTAAGGCATTTGGTCAATGGAGTCCCAGTCTTACAAAGTCTACAATGTCCCTTCTAACCAAACACAACCCAGTGGCCTTTTTGATCGTAGCGTCTTACATCACAAGGTGTTTGAATAATTTTGTACTTTTTGAAAATATCACTTGAAATACTGCTGGATGGCATTCCAGGGGACGGAATTGGAGAGTTACTACTCGATTTTGCTGCGGGTCGTCCTCGTTTCCTCTGTACAGCAGTTGACTCTAAAAGAGCACAAGCAATTTCAAGCTGAAATTTTATGAATGGCTTACCTTTCCCCTTGGCTGAATCAAATTAAAATGTTTCCGGTACAGGAGCCAAGCGTTTGTCACGCTGGTGCCTAAACACCAGTAAAATATTCAAATGTACCACTTCCGTGAGCGGTAGTTGACCTTGTGTAATTGCACATAAATGTCTGAAAAATCGTCACCTCCCATGTTCTTATTATACGCACTGACAACTGCAGGTCAAGGGACCTCAATGTAACGTTTATCTTGTGTGCTCCATCGTTCGCATGCGTCAACTGGTTCATTTCCTATTAGAGAAGATATCAACAAAACCGATTTATTGTCAAACGATTTGGTTCACTTCACATTTGCTGTCAAACGATCCTCTTCCAAGCTTTTTCAAGTCTGAGTCGGACCCTAACACCATAGTGCCAGTAGCAAATATCCCCATTTCTTTTAAAGCAACAAGAAGGTTTATCGATGTAAACCAGGAATCAAAGTATAGCTTGAAATTATGGTGCTTAGGAACTGTGGAAGCTAAATAAAGCACTACATCAGAGGAAGTTCATAATACGTAACATGGAGAAGTCCCTTTACCAACATATAGAGTAAAATCGTACACTATCCCAGATGTTCCAGCTCGCGTGAACATTTTCAAACTCCATTTGTGAGGTTTTGCTGGATTATATTGTTTCAAAATTGATCGGCCTGAAACCAAGAATTATAAAAAATTAAAACAAATATTGCACCTACATACAAACATATTTTACACATCTTTAAATGCAATTATTTGTTTGTCAATATTTTGATGTTCTTCTTGGGGCAATTTATTGAATTTACTTTTTAAAATATTCAGTAAAGAGCATATTTTATAGAATTCATCAAAGCCAGATTCTCCTTTTTTAAGATTGTTGCTGTTGTCGTTGAAATGCAAGCATTTCTTTATTTTTAAAAATCTATTGCGAGGTAGTGCATCACTAATAGCGCTGAGATTTAGATCTTGAGGCCATGTCATTCTCTATTGGGGTATTTTTACAATCCCAAAATATAACAAAACTCCAATGTAACGTTTCATTTCTTCATCAATGCATTTTATTTCAGTGCCTAACTTTTGAAGTCCGAACAATTAGTTTGCTCCACGATGAAAGCGCGTAAAAATATTCAATGGGACTTTTTAGTTCGGTCACTTCCAAAGTTGAACTTCCCATCCAAGCACTATCCGGATCTTCAAATTTTTTCGATCTCCATTTAAGGGATTTCACATCAAGATTTTCATGAGTAGTTTCGACTATGTTGGCAGGCACAGGCGCTTGCACAAAATCTTCCTCAACAAGGTTTTCAAGAATAACAGTCTCCATGTTTTTTCCTGTCTCGAGAACTTCATCCAAATTTCTCTCTAAAACTCTGAAAGCATCAATCGATTCATCTATCACTTCGTCATCACTACTTTCATCTTGGGAAATATCGCAGTCGAACTCCAAAATGCGTTTTATTTCATCACCAGACAGGCCTTTCTCGTATTTCGGCATAGCTAAAAAACATTTTTTTATTTCCATAATTGGCCAAAGTTGCTCATAAGCCACTTGTAAGTTTACAAAATTCTCAAAAAAAAAAATAAAAAAAATAAATAACTGTCCATTTCAGCCCTTGAAAGGAATTTGACCTAGTTTCTTATGATCAATTGAGTTGTGCGTGTTATTAAGTTTGTACACAATTGACCGAGAACCGGACCTACAGGTTTAACGCCGACTCCGAACGGCGATGAACGGAATGTTCTCGTTCTCAAGAAGCTTTACATGGCATTTTGATTACATTCTGAGGTTTGTCATTGTCTGCAGAGAGGTGGCGAACGTACAGAAAATTATTTTAATTCAAATAATTTTCTGTCGCTGCTGGGGTTAGAACCTGGGTCTCCAGGTGACATAGAGGCCACGCACTTTAACCAACTACGCCACGGACGCCACTTGTTTCTCACTCCGCTAAAAATCCATTAAACGTGAACTTACAAATAATATTTCTGATTGTTTGTAGATAATCTTTAAACTTTTTTTATAAATTTTAATTCACTTTTACTAGCAAATAATCGATTTTTCCTGAAACTTCAAATTAAAACCACATTTTTTTTTTTTGCAAAAATGTTACTGCACATTGGCAAGCACAGCTTTCAGAATTACGATAAATCTTTCGTTTTTTGTTTTTTGGTTTCTAAACATGTTTTAGAGAAACATGCATCAGAACATTTACCATAAGAGAACAAACATAAGAAGTTGCTCACAGGCAACCTTAGGGGCTGAAAGGGTTAAGCTGTATTGTAGGAAGAGAAGCTAGACAGTTGGCGAAAAGTCTTCTAATGATGCTGTCGTAAAAAAGTTTTGTTTGAAATTTAATTTTGAAGACCAATTCATCTGTAGAATCAATTTTAGTGTCCATTTTCTTATTAATAGAATTTGTTGAAAATAGAAAATGTTGTTCGGAGTAACCAAAATCTTAAAAATTAATACATTTATCATAGTTTTAAAAAAACTGTTGTTATGAAAATAAAAACACAACCCTCTCAAAATATCGTATTTGCTATATTTAATTTTGATCTTTAAAATTTTTCCCATTTTCTACTAAATACTTAGATATTAGTGTTAAGATATATTCTTCTGATGTTGGTGATTAAGTAAATGTAATGAAAATAAACAACAAAACAAAAACGATGCAAAGTGAATTGTGATTAAATTGTTAGTATAATAAGATTATCAGATCGTTTATATTAATCGTTAATTTCTAATAAAAAAGTAGACAAAAAATAAAAATGAACATAAATGTTATTTAGTGGCGTTTCTTGAAAAAAAAATCGAGCAAATATATAAAATTAGTAAAAATAAATTTTTATATATTTATGTCAAATATGATATTAAAGTTAGCATATTTAAAAAATTCGTTACTATGATATTTAAGTAAGTATTAATAAAAATATAATCAAAGTAAATTAAGCGAAGGTTAAGTGAAGGTTTGCAAATCTGTTGTAAATAAATTTAAATATTTCCAACTTATAAACATGAAATCAAAAATATTAGGTTGATGTAGTTACTTTATCTACATAGAACATATTTTAATTATAAGATATACATATAAATATATAATAGCTATAGTTAAGATACTAAGAATTTTTTTTTAAATGCACTCGTTGAACTTGTACCCAGAAAAATATCAGTAAATTAAGCAAATATCAGACAGTAGAAGAGTCCAATAACTCTATACACTTCAAGAACTCTAGATTTGGAGATTGATTCCCATTCGGTGAAGTGATAAAAGCTTTTAACTTTATACTTTGTAGGAAATATTATCTTTAAAGATCTTAAGAGAACGTTCCAAATGAACGTAAACGATAGCATGAGTACAACATGAAAACTTTCATTTTATCACTTCACAGAGCTCGAATGGGTAAACTGCGAATTGAAATATTGGCTCTATCAATTTTTCTGTGCTCTGAAAAAATTAATTTTTTTAATAGATTTTCAATTTCAAAACTCAAAATTACATACATACATACTTAAGCACCCCATACACTTATCAACTTACCGACCAATTTCGACAGAACTATCAGATAATCAACTTGTGTGTGGCTCAGTCAATTGATTTATTTGGCAGTTGTCGAGTGGTTGAAGAAAATTTAATATTTTGATTTTTTATACGCAACTCATCAAGTCGGGAACTCGATCAAATAGTGTGTGGAGAAGTCGTCGATTCAAATGTCACTCAGTTGCCATTTCGGTAAATTGATAAGTGTATGGGGTGCATTAGACACAATATTGACACTATACAAAAAAAAAAAAAAAAAAAGATGATACGTGTCAGTTCCAACACGTGAGTGGAGTTTACTCCTTAAAAACGATTTTCTCAGTATATGTTGCATATGTACAGTATGCAGAGGTGTCAAATGAACGCATCTCTGAAAAAAAAGTTCATATTTATTTATATTGATTTGATAACTTATATTCATAAATTATACTACATTTTCCTGAATAATTTCATATTCTATAGGTCATTTTTATTCTATAGTTTTCTTGAATAGTAATGTCATAATTGAATACTGTGACAATAGGTCCCTGGTAACTAAAATACGATACGGAACGTCGAAAGTTAATGCAAAAGAAGGTAATAGGAGTCACTTAAGCGAGAGAAATAAAATAAAATCTGAATTTATAATCAAAAATTTAACTATTAACTAAGACCAGTTTAAAAACTTTAGTAATCAACTTGCGAAGTTGTAACAGTTCAAAGAAAAAACAGATTTGACTCTCATTGCATCAACGTGGGGGCAATGGTGGTCACCCTGTGGTTAATCGGAGTTAGAGACAATTTAACAGATATCAAAAACGTTACCTTCCAGTTCACCACAGCGCATTTTCTCTTCCAAAATCGTTGCATATTAGGCATCTGTTCTCCACATCTTCTCCGTCGTCGTCTACATCATCCTGGCATACGGTGGTTGTTACCAACATCTGACACTCAAGTATCGTTTGATTCTGGAAGTATCTGCCACTTTGCCATTTCAGGATTCTTCTTCTATACTTTAGCCTTCGTTCTCTGGCCTTTACCTTTCTGTATTCACCTGACTCATTTCCTACAACTGCACTCATCAATATTTTAAAAATCTAACTAAATACGTTTTATCTATACTATTATATAAAAAGCTTATCACGTATCTTCGTGTACGCTAAACTAAAGAACTACCGAACCGATTTTAATAATTCTTTTACTAATTCAAAGCGTCATTCTTAACATAAGCTATTGTATACTTTACTTTTTAAAACCTACCCTAAAAGTTATTAAAATTTGAGATTAAATACCATCTAAAAAACTTCATAGAAAATTATTCATAAACACTGCATTAAGCAGTACAAAGCTTTTTCTTTCTTTTCCATTGTGTTTAAAAGCTCTTTTTGATTACGCCTTGCTTATAAGCATGATCGAAAAAATGAACTAATGAAGCAACAACAAGGTTAATTGTAATATAGACAGAATCTATTTCGTTTTGAATGAAATTCCCTACATTAAAATGCTAAAAATAATTAAATATGTAGACAAAAGCATATGTAAATAAATATAATTCAGTGTCTATGACGTAGTACTCTCGCAAAATAAGCGATACTTCGTCTTTATACGAAAACACGAACGAGGAAATGAGACAAATGCTGTTGCTGTTTTCGACTCAGACTCAGTGCTGCCAAACAGTAGCAGCGGTGCTGCCATCTCTTATCAAGTAGCTGATAAAAAGCTTTTATTACCAGTGTTGCTAAGCTCACATTACAAAGGTTGAAATTTTGATAAAACAGTTATCAAAATCCATTTTTGTGCCTTTTTTTTATGTGTGATGGTACCTCGGCCACGACAAAATAACGGGTCGACCGATTTCAACCAAAATTTCAGGGTACGTTGGGAAAGTTTGCAGGAAATTGTCCCATTGGTTTCGGAGGTATGTCATTTCAAAGATTTTCCCATATCTATATATATATATATATATATATATATAAAAAGTTTTGATTTGTGTTTGTAATTTCATAACTCAAGAACGGAGCGTCCGATTTGTTTGAAGTTTTCTTTGTTGGGTTCTTATTGGCCGTACCATGGTTCGTATGTGAACATTTTTGCCACACCTCCTTTTACCGCCCACAAATTAATGAAAATTTTATATTTTAGACGGCTTGGGTCTTATCAGACTAAAAATTAGTACTTTAGAGAGAGCTATACAAATATGCTGGGGTTCCCCCTCTCTTATATATGTATTTCTATCTATATTCTTATCTATCTTAGTTTGTTCGGTTGCTTAAAACTTGAAAACGGCTGGACCAAATTGGATACTTCCTTCTGCAAATATGTGATATCGAATAATTTTGGAATTATAGGTTACACAGCATCGAAATTTGATATTTGAATGAAATTTTCACGTGCCGTTCCACTGGTGAAAATTTATGGGCGTTGGACGAGGGCTTTGGCACTTTTTCAGCAGCCCAAATTTAAGGTATAACTCTCGAACTATAAGTCACATATCAATTTAACTCGGTAAAAACGTACTATTTAGTTGTGTGCTTAGACTGGCAAAATTGAGTGACCATTTGACAAGTGGGCGTGGCAGAATTGCCGATACAGCTCAAATTTAGGTATCGAATAGCTTTGGAAGTAGAAGTCACATAACATTGAAACTCAGAATGGAGAATGTATTTCTACAAGAGGACTGGGACGGGCATAGGAAAAGGGGTCAAGGCTTCGACCACACTAGACAAATTTTTGATATTGATTAGCTTTGGAACTAAACGTCGCATGACAATAAAACTCAGTATGGAGTTACTAATTGCCAAAATCTTTTCACTGAAAAACTGGTACTTGCATTCGAAAAGGGGGTGTGGCCCGATTTTCTGTACAGAATAGCTATGGAAGTTAAAATCACAGGACATTGAAACTCATAATGGAATTGCCACCTGGGAGTGATGTTCTGCTACTGGGAAACTCTAATGGGCAGTGGAACATGAGCGTGGTGTCAGACTAAGGGAGTAATAAAAGTTTTGAATTTACTTATTATTTCCAATATACTATCCAGATGCAGCAACGCGCGCCGGGTATCGCTAGTAATATATAATATATATAAATAAGTTTTGACAAAAACAAAACACTTTTGTTTCTCTGCAGCGCGGTCGGCTAATATGCGCGAGTCGTTTAACACAATACCACAAAGGGAGCACAAACAGGTGCGGGGAAGTAGTTTACGCAACACTCAAGGGTACAGTTGGCGTCTATGTGGGTGACTCTCATTATCCGCTGGACTCCCATTGCCCCATCCTCCCCTATGAGATTATCGCACCAATGGTTACACCACAACTAGTCGTCCCCATTGTTTTACCAGAAACTAGATCAAGGTAAATAATTTCTTTTTAAGTATTATCCCAAGCGCAATCAGTTATCTTTATCGTAGTGAATATGGGTAGCTCGGCCAGCCCATCCCTTTACCATTGCCTTGATACCCAATAGAACCTAGCATTTCCCAGATAATTCATTCTTCAGTCGTACAGTAAAATTGTGTAACAATCTTCCTTCGAGCGTATACTCCGGCAGCTTTGCGCTGTATAGTTTTTTTCATCCTCTAACTAACTATCATCCTTCTTCCGAATCAATAGCCAATGCTTTCGCATTTATAGGGGGCATCCCCTGAGAGTTGGTTTGGTAACTTTGGCAATTGAGGCAAGGATTGTCATATACCCATTACTGATTTATTCGAGTAGAATCCGATCAATTGTAATATGTAGAAAGCCAGGTAAACTCGTTTCGTAATATAAGCATCGTTTCATTTGTTCATTTACCTTGGTAAAAACGTTGAAGCCCATTTTTTTTTTGTATTCCTTGATAACAACAGTATTATAAGTTACAAATTATAATTTTTAAAAGATCGCCCTTAATCAGAACATAGGGCGGACAAACTCAGCCCAACGTGATCGATCTTGAGCAATTCTGCCAGTTCCATCGGTGTAGGTATTCTTCCTGTGTCGAGCAGATCCATGTCATGCGTGGGCGCACCTTCTTCGCCTGCAGCTTTGTGGGTTGCATTCAAGAGCCATCTTTGCAATGTCGTTATCGTTTTTTCGTAGAGTGTGACCGATCCACCCCCATTTGCGATTTTTGATTTCCACGATTATTGGTTTGCACGAAGATATGATTAACAGTCCTTTTTTTTTGTTATAGTTTTTTTGGCCAAAAGGTCCGGTGTATAATGCGCAAACTCTTGTTTACGAAGACTTGTAGCTTGTTGCAGATGCTATCAGTGACCTTCCACCTTCCATCTTTGGTGAGCACGCTACCAAAGCGTTCTGAGCTGACCGACAACCTCAATGGTTACATGTACGTTATCAGGAATGGCCACTGACAGGCCACTTTTTTATCGGCTCAGGTCGTTATTCTTCGGGATGGATATTATTATTCCCTCTTTCCAATCACTGGGTATTCTGTTCGTCATTCAGATTTCTAGGAATAGCGGACGAAAAGCTGGGGCGATTTCTTCTGCGCCATATTTCAACAATTTGGGTGGAATGCCATCATGACCAGCAGCTTTGTTGTTTTTAAACTTGCGAATCGCTGAGGTGATCTCTGCAATCGTTGGAGGCTCTGCAGACGCTCATATGATCCCCGATCACGTCCTTTTTTACGCTCTTTTTTCCTTTGATGTTTGTGATGACAGTATGTTATACAGACAGTTATTTGATCCCTGAACACTAGAACACTTTTTACTACTTTTAATACTTTATGCAAAAAAGTATCACGAGTATGAGTAGGTGAGTGATGCTGTTAAGCAGGTTTCATTAATGCTTTGATACATTTCGTACTAAAAGTGTACTATTTCCATACAAAAACACAAATGTTGTGAATAATTGCACAGCGCAACACTGTTTTGATCTCGTGATTCCATATTATTTTCGAATCATTTGGTGACCATTCTGGGCAAAATAAATTCCCTCGCTCACTCTCTCAAATTTCCCTTTTACTTTGAAACAACAACAATGCGTGACCGTTATGAAACCTTGAGCGTCTGCATAACAACGGCCTTAGGGTTGTGTCGCCGAGTGTCATTGGCATCATCGAATTCTTCTTTCTCCCGGTCATTCGTAGTGTCTTCTCCATTCATCCAGCAGCCCATCTACTGTGGTGAGTGTGCTGCCATTAAGGTATTTCAATGGTGGAATATGCGGTTTGTCATTCGCTAGTTTGTTGATTGCGGCGTATACGCTTCTCAGGTCGTTTCTATATGTAGCTGATTCGGCCTCCGATGTTGTTAAGGTACGCTTCTTTTTCACTCGACGTTCTTTTACCTCCAAATCGGCTGACTTGTAAAGATTGGCCAGTTCAGATTTCTTTTTGCATGATCGTGTGAGCTCTGGAGTTGGTTCTTTATTGACCTTCTTCTTTCAACGCTTTGCCAAGTGTCAGAGCGAGTCTAAGGTTTGGTTGGATTTTTGATGTAGCCCAATAAGATTTCCGCCGCCAAAGAACATGAAGTTGCTACATCGGTCCATGTGTATGATGCGGCTATGTTGCTGATATTGTTGTGCCTTTTATTCTTCGAGGTTTCTTGGATCCCGCTGTTTTGCGAGATAAACTCTGCGACATCTGCCAGAGCTAGCGTTGAGAGCTGCAGGGCGCATGCGTAGTTTTGCAACCACGAGGTTATAATCACTATAAACATCAGCTCCTCTATGCGCTCGTACATCCATTAAGGAATTGTGAAATCGTCGGCTGATAAGAACATGATCAATTTAATTTTGTGTCCGGCCATCTGGTGATTGCCACGTATACTTATTTATATCCTTGTGTGGGAAACGCGTGTCACCAATAAAGAAGTTTTGTGGTGCACAGAACTCCACTAGACGCTCTCCATTATTGCTTCTGCTTGTGCCAAGACCGTGGCAGCCCATTATGGCTTGCAGACTGTTGTTGTGTCCAATCTTCGAGTTGAAATCACCGAGAATTATGATTCGCCTTTCGGTGTGTTGTTGAGGACGCCTTCAAGCTGGCAGTAGAACTTGTCTTTTGCGGTGTTGTCGGAAGGGTCTGTGGGGGCGTAGCATTGGACCACTGTGATATTGCGAAACCATGAGTTAAAGCGTGAGGTGATGATTCGTTCTGATTGTATTGAAGTTTTTTAGGCAGGTTTTACATATTTGGGATACTAATATGCCCACACCAATAGCTCTTTCAGTGTCATTACCATTTAGCATGAAGAAGGGGCCAGACTGCAGTTGTTCGTCTCCGCTTCCAATC
>OX030950.1:21381462-21433962 GCA_943735915.1 Pherbina coryleti | reverse complement strand
TATATAGTAAATATAACACAGATAATATAGTAAATATTTCAAAAGCAAAGATATATTGACGCCGTAAATTCATAAAACGGTGTCATTGGCGGCCGTGGGCGAGTGCGCTAAACAGTGTGTGGACAACTCAATTTCAATGCGAACCCAGGTTCAAACCCCTGCTGACACAGAAAATTTTTTCAATTGAAATTAATTTTTCGGATCGGTTGTCAACTCTCTGCAGACAATGGCAAGCCGCAGAGAGTAAATAATACCGTTCGGAGTTGACATAAGACTAGGGTAGGTCCTGTTCTCGAGCATTCGTGTACAAACATTTAATAACACGAACAACACAATTTAATCATAAGCAGCTAGGGCAAAGTCCTTTCAAGGACTAAAATGGCCCATTTTTTTTTCAAAGTCTTAAAACATGTTTTTTAGACCGATCCAAAGTGTTGCGACTGACACCACTGACTAATGGTCTTAGAAAAATAAAAAAGAAAGTATTGAAAACATTTTTTGGGGTCATGAAAATTGTCATCAGTACATATTTTAGTAAATTTTGTCCAATATAGTGCTCCTACTTTTTAAATAAATCTGATGAAATGAGCCATTATCTGCTGAAAATATCGTTTTTGGTTTGAACTTAAACATTTTGACGTAGATTTACTTTAAATACTGCCTTTCGATATTTTTAAATTTTTCAAAATGCAGCAGATTAATTTTTTGGCGGACTGAGTAGTACAAGTATTAGCGGCATTCGAAACGTAAATGGATAAGTTTTAAAAATAAACTTTATTTTCAAATTTAAAAATAAACTAAAATTCACAGTTAGATTAGATTGTCAGGAACATGCAAGAAACTCCAACAAATGTTTCACTCATTAAAATTAATATAAGAAAATATTCCACATCACAGCTTCGGAACGTTGAGAGATCCACGGAAATTAACCTGAAATTATTAACAGAAAACCATCCATTAAGACCTCAAGAGAAAACACTTACACTTCGCAGAATAAAAAAAAAGGCCAAAGTTAGTCCTTTCATGAAGTCTCAAAAATGGCAGCAACTCTGCACAAATTAATAAATTATCACATTTTTATGGCATGCCTTCAGTTATTAAACAAAATAAAAAAGGTAAGCCATAAAAAAAAGTAAATGAGTTGGGAGAAAAAGGAACAACCGCAACAAAGCCAAGTCAATGCGGAAGAAACTGAGTAATAATTAAATTCCACAACGGCAACTTCAGAAAAATCGACAAAAATCGAGTTGAGCAAAAAATGTGAAAAATGATTAAGTGAAACCGAGCTGACAACCTTACTTAGCCAACAGCATAAAAGTACACACACACACACACACACGCAAATAAACATATCTCTATAGTGGATAGTGGATAACAGGCACATTCAAGCGCATAACATACATATAACAGCCCAAGCGAAAAACTTTATAACCGGAAGTTCGAAGACTTGCTACTGCTTGCTCTTTTTGTGTTGCCAACACACTCACACATGTATACACATCATCATCATAACCACGGCCAACACCACGAACACAAGCTTACTATCTTCTCACCGTATAAACCGCAGCCTGACAACATTGTTGGCCATACCACTCGATAAAACCGAACAAACTATGAAGCTCAAAGTGAAATTTTTGCGGATATTGAGTTAATTAAAGATAAGCCAAGAGATGAATCATTACTGCAAAAAAGGAACATAAAGTGGAGCGACAGAGAAAGAGAGGCAGCGTGTTCAAGTAACATCACCCGTGTATGATAGTTTAACTAAAATCACAGTACTAACATCTTCCAAAGTTTTATAATCTAACACAAACAATAAATATTATTAACACACACACACACACACACACACACGCACAAGCACAGACAACCGGATGTAAGCAAGCAACGCACAATGCGAAGCGAACGAATACCGGAAATTTATGCAATTAGTGCAACTTACAACAATGAGATTGTTTCCAGAACAAACTTTCTTACAACATGTTTGCGTAAAAACAAGTTTGTTTATTTTCTTTCTTCTCTGAAGTAAATAAATTTCAAAAAGTTAAAGTTTTTGGCATTTTAATTAATATGGCAAGTACAGGGTTATCCATTTTGTTGTTTCAAAAATAAATTTCAATAAAATCGCTTGCAATTCAGATTTACTCATACTTTATAACAAGGCTGTTAATAGCTCACATTCTGAGCGATTCACTTTTTGAGCGCGCTCACATTCTGAGCAGCTCACTTTTTGAACGCGCCTAATTTTTCCAAAAAAGTGAACGCGCTCACATTCATAGTGAAAAAAGTGAGCGAAATGACAGCTTTGGTACTTAGTTTAATTTGGGTTAGAATAAATTTCAATAAAAGAGAGCGCCTCACTTTTTCAAAAAAATGAGTTGACTTGAATGTTCACTTGAATGTGAGTGAGCTCAGAAAGTGAGCAAAATTAACGACCTTGCTTTATAATGAATTTATTGCTTGGACCACGCCATAGGGGAAAAAATACAATATCATTAAAATGACCGACACAACAATGTTTGCCGCACTCGATTCTTGTAGCCGATTAAGTCGGAGCTGAAGCTTTTTGCTAAAACTTTTTAGCGAGTGAATGAAACTATTTATTATATAAAATTAAAATGAAAAATCCAAAAGTACTAGTCCGATTTTTATGAAACAATAAAAAATCACATTTATACTAAAGGATATAGGAGTATATTCATCATGAAATTTTATTAATAAGTATATTTAATTAAAGTGTAAAGTTTTTTAAAAAATCATCCACAATAGGCATTTTTCTTTTTTATGTCCGAGCTGAGCAACAACTGTAAAGAACAGATCTGCGTTTAGTTTTTACCTTTGACACAGTTGTTCTTAAACTTTGTGTTACTTTCCATGATCAGATACTGTCAGATACTGTCGATGAGCTTAGATTTTGTTTTCTTATCTCTAAGCAATCGGCTGCCATTTCATTTAATTTTAAATATCAAACAGACGCTAGGTAAAATAAATTTAATGTCGGAATCCCTGTCCTTACCAGTGTAGCCAGAACTTTTTTGAGAAAAGCGCGAGATTTAAAAAAAATATCGCCCAAAATAGCCCAATGAAAAAAAAAAAATCGCCAAAATCGCAATTTTTTCTAAGAAATTTATTATATTCGAAAAAACAAAAAATTATATACATTTTTTCAAATAATAATGAGATCTGTTAATAGTAGCTTCGCGATCGAGATCGAGAAGCCAGTGCTCAACTCAATTACGAAAAAAACGTTAGCTGTTACTTACTGAATAGTTGGCAACACTTTTGTTTTGACAGACCACAAGAAGTTTGTCAATAAATTAAATTGAAAACGAGGAAACTGCTTAAGGGGGGAGATACCCCTAGACAGGCTAGACAGGGTGAAATTAGTTTTGTTTAATAATTTTTTTTCAAATTGATAACATAATTGGATAATTTTTTTATTTTCCTATATTTTTAGTAAATGTTGGGTCTGCAGAGGTGGGTTCACTTATATGAAACAAAAGAGGTTTTTTCTTCGAGTACTGATATTTTGAAGGGAAGTATAAGCCTGTAATATAATAAAAAAAGTTAAAAATTAAAATTTATATCGGCTGTTTAATCGAAGGTCCTGATTCGAATATTTTTTCAACAGTTTTGACTCCAAAAAAATTATTTATTCACACGATATCTTTCAACTTATAGGTACGAGCTGTCTTTGTCTTGCAGAGACTCTTTCGGTTCTGGTTCGCTACACGTGCCTTATCGGTATTTTCGGCGAAAACTTTGCAATAGGTGCCAATAATTATACCAAGTTCGTTCAAAAGCTTCAGAATGGAGGTGTAGCCTTCACTAAATTTTCTAGCAGCAAAGTTAGCTGAAATATTGAAACCCAGGCCTCTCGTACCTGATTCACCAAAACTTATTTTGTGCTTGCATACAGAAAAAATTAAAAAATTCTGAAAGTGCAGTAAAAACTTCGAAGATTTCAATAATGCTGTAGCCATGCAAAGGATTTATGCGAATATGGTCACTACAAGCAGTTTATCATTTTTTTTTTTTTAACCCTATTCACGTCACGCTGTGTCTTTGGGTCACTATGTCTTTGGGTCTATGTGCCTTTGGGTCACTATCGATATACATGACTTAAAACTTGTTTTAAAGAAAAATTCGAAAAAACATTTGAAATTTTTCCGAAACTATGAGGTATCTCCCACCTTAAAAAAAAAAAAAACAGAAAAAGTCAGAATCTATTACATTTTACTTAGTCCGTACACAAACCAACTAAAAAATAAGAACTTGGCATACATCTTTACTCAACTCAACTGATAATTGACCTACTCTATACTCAACTAGCTGTAGACTTTGTTGTTGTTTTCACATACAAATTTTGAAATAAGCGACATGAATTGAGTATAGGCTGGCGAATCGAACGCAGCTAGTATTAGATATAATAAAAGTTCTTATTTTCATATTTATTGAAATAATATTGAGATCTGCAAAAAAAAAAATAAAAAGCTACTTCATTTTATACGAGAATTTTGATCGTTTTTTTAGAGACTATAACTATTTAGAATTTTTAAAAAATTGTTATTTTCTTTAACTGAAATTTTAAACACATTAGATGAGTTTATAAAAAAGCGTGGTTTTCACAAAAATCGCCCAAAAATTGCCAGGCGATTTCCTTAAAATTTGAGCGCAAAAACAAGAAAAGAAGCGCCCAATCTGGCAACGGTGGTCCTTCTTCGTATTGCTATTCTAAGCCAATACGAGTTTGTGAAGACCCTTGCCAGATCGATTGTCACCCCTCTGCAGGCAATGGCAAACCTCAGAGAGTAAATAATGCGATGTAAAGCTCCTTGAGAACATACACATAAGCCGTTCGGAGACGGTATAAAGCTAGTAACTAGGTTCCGTTTTTGATCATTTGTGTACAAACATTCAATAACACTCCCAATACAAATTGATCATAAGGAGCTCGGTCAAAGTCTTTTCAAAGGCTGATATTAATTAACTTATTATTAATTTTTTTTTTTTTTTTTGTTTTTTTTTTCCTAAGAAGATCCTTATTCATATCCATCTTAATTCTTGTCTAAATCTTTGACCTAATCTTTGTCCAAATTTTTTGTCTCAATCTTTGTTCGTGAGAGGGTTCGCTCAAATCCTTGTTCTTAATAAAGACTAATTGTTGAACTCGAGGTCAAACATGTTAATGAAGAAAACAACTAATAACAACAACAACTCTGTATATAGTAATCACACCGCAGACTAGACAGCTTTTTCATTGGCCGCTTCACCAACTCATCAGTAGTCTTGCGTGATTTATCCTTTCTCTCAAGCTTTCCTAACCCATTCTTAACTCTGGTCCTTATAATCCTACAATAATCCTACAATAATCCTACTATAATCCTGCTACCATGGATTACCATGCCCAAATTATAGTCTTAATCCTTGTCCTTGTGAATTTCTTGTTCCTATTCTTGTTCCTAATTTGCATCCTTATCCAAATCCTTGTCCAAATAATTGTCCAAATTCATATTTTTAGTCTTTTTCTATCATTGTTCGATTCCATGTCGCAATCCTTATCATTATACTTGTCCTCATTCTTTTCCTAATTTTTTTGTCCCCTTTAGTTATTGCTTTCACTTTTGCTTTTGCTTTTGATTTTGATTTTGCTTTTTTTTTTGCTTTTGCTTTTTCTTTTGCTTTTGCTTTTGCTTTTACTTTTGCTTTTACTTTTGCTTTTTCTTTTTCTTTTTTTTTTGCTTTTGCTTTTGCTTTTGATTTTACTTTTTCTTTTGCTTTTGCTTTTGCTTTTGCTTCTGCTTTTGCTTTTGCTTTTGCTTTTGCTTTTGCTTTTGCTTTTGCTTTTGCTTTTGCTTTTGCTTTTGCTTTTGCTTTTACTTTTGCCTTTGCTTTTGCTTTTGCTTTTGCTTTTGCTTTGCTTTTGCTTTTGCTTTTGCTTTTGCTTTTGCTTTTGATTTTGCTTTTGCATTTGCTTTTGCTTTTGCTTTTGCTTTTGATTTTGCTTTTGCTTTTGATTTTGATTTTGTTTTTGCTTTTGCTTTTGCTTTTGCTTTTGCTTTTGCTTTTGCTTTTGCTTTTGCTTTTACTTTTGCTTTTGCTTTTGCTTTTGCTTATTTTTTATATTCCAGAGCCAGATCCAAAAATTCTAAGAATCAGGTACGTGCAAGACATAAAGACACCGAAACTTTGCTTTTACTTTTACTTTCTTTTACTTTTGGTTTTTTTACTGCGATGGTCCATTTACATTACATTTAGAAATCCATTGAGGAGCCTCATAACGCCATCAATTATATTTATACCCTCAACGACTACTGTGTAAAAAGCATATATTAAGTATGCTACTCCATTTGTATAGGTAGAGATCCATATCTCCATTACCATGGTAAGGTAAGGTAAGAAAAAGTATGCATATATGTTAAGTTCATCTGTCCGTGGTCATCTTTATGATTTTTAACAAGTAGGAAAAAAAGTTAAAAATGACCTAAATCGAATGCTCAAGAATTCGATTTCTTCATTTCCATACTGAATACAAACTGAATACTATTGACTCAAAAACTCCAACCGGCGCACCACCAGCAGCGCCGTACTTTCTCTGATTAGGTCTTGCAAAACATGAATGGTGATGGTGACGGTGATTTTTGCAAAAAAATCGTTTTTTCTAACAAAAATCATTAGCACATTTGCGGATACGTTAATAAACATTATTGCCGCATTTGGGGATCCGAAAACCCGCGATTTATTCAGGAGATTCGAATACACTTACATAACTATTTCGTGCGGATTGTTGTTAGCCGTAGGCGTCATGGGACTGTACTTTTTTGAAAATGACGACGAAAGAGCTGTTCCAGTCAAGGGGATGCACTACAGAGACATGATAAAGTATTTTTGTGGTCGTAGATGATGTATACAGACACAGATGACCTCTATTTTCATCAGGTTAGTCCTTCGTGCCTTACAAGTTACAAAACAATCAAGTTATTGCGCTCTAAGTTCCCTGATCTCAGAATTTCGCGTTTTGGAGACACTAATTGACCACGATGATATTGCAACTTAACACCATTCAACTTCTTCCTTTATGATTGCGTTAAGAGTAAGATCAAGGCAAACAATTCCAATTTTCAAAGCAAATATTAAATTCGAAATGAAGCCCCAATTATGAGAAAGCGGTCTCAAAAATTTTGGGAAAAAGGATTAAGGTCTGCAAGATAAGCCGCAGCAGCCATTTGAAAGAATTTCGTACATAACCTTGATAGTGATTTCATGATCTTCCTTCGGTTGTTGCTTTTCATCACTTCTCTTTTTGGCTAACAAATGGTTATGGGCCAATAAGCATTACCAGTTCTCTGTTGCTAAAGCGATACAGTTGCGACATGACAGGTTTTTTAGAAAAAACTGGCATTTTCTTGGATGTGCTCAGTCCGCCAACAACTTTAGTAGGGTTTTGTTCACTTTGAAAGACCAAAACAGTGGATGGCTGCTTTGTTTGGATTGCAACGGGAACAAATCTTCATATCGTAATGCTCATGTAAAATTGAATGTATGCTACTCCCACTAATGCCCAAGGATAACTAGATCTCACGGTATATCACATGCCGGTCTGCTTTCAACAGTTAACGCACATCATCGATGTTTTCTTACCCAACAACGGTTCTTGGACAACCTTCAAGAAATTCGTAATGAAGAGAACGACGGCCATGCTTGAACTCATTGAACCAGCAATTTACAGTCGCTCGGTGTAGTGCTTCATCACCAAAAGTCATACTAAGTTCATAGATGCATTCTTTTCTTGTCAATCCACGTCGAAAATCATGAAAAATCATCACCCGAAAACGTTCACGTGTTAATTCCTTTTTTTTTTTTACTGAAATACAATTTTCAAACCACTCTAAACAACACAATAAGCGCACATACACCAAAACGTTGTTAGTATGTTTGTGCTGGAAAATGCTAAATTTCCGAATTGAACTGTCAAAACTCATCTGACAATGCTCAGCGTTGCAAGGCGCAAGACTTAAAAGCCAGCCCCCATATTAATTAAGAATGACGTATTCATACTTTTGGTAAAAATTTCATTTTGAAACACAATTTCTTAATGTATTTTAAAATTATATTTATTTTTAAATATTTATCAATTGAAAAATGCAAGTCATTTTTGTTTGTTAACGATTAAAGTAAATTATATTTCTGTCATATAATAAAACTGAAGAAGATCAAGCAACCAATGTGTGTTAAATGAGCTATCAATTCTCCAAGCTCAGAGGTCGTATCGCCATATGAACATATTTCAATGAATAAAGATGATCATGCCATTTATACCAGTCCACACCTTTGCCATATTTATCCTTGGGATAAACGCCGCGTAAATATTGCCCGTTCAAGTTACTAGATGCAAATTTCGAAAGATTTTTTCAATTTATAAAATATTCAAATATACATATTAAACATCCTCACCTCTCGTGGCATTTTTTGTACCACCAAGCACCAACATACTGCACGGCGCAGCTCATTGTCTCATGCAGATCATTGTCCACATCCTTTGTGGAAAATTTCATCCCAGCATGAGGTGATAGTGAATCACCAGCATCGCCTGTGTATGAACCGAGCACATTTAGTGCATACGACTCACTAGCATCGCCTATAGCAAAAGTGCTGTATTTGGCCCAGCGTTTGACTTTTTCAAAATCTTCCATTTCTATCCAGAGCTCATGCAGTGTAGACTGAGTTAAAGCATGCAACTTTTCTAAGCCCACAAAGAATTCGGTCTCCAAATTGCCAAAGCCCCGCTGATAATCACTCCATTGCCGATAGAAATCAATGCTTCCATCAATGCGTCGCTGTACAATTGTCCAGGCGCCACCATCTTGCTTTGGATCCGCTAAACAATACACATAAAATGGTCGCAGATGTGAACCTGGTATAAGTATTTTATGCAACCCATTTGGGCGCCCACTCAGGCGCACAGCTTCTGCACAGCTGCTCGGTATGTGAGTGTCTGAGGCGACAGTTGTTGTGGTTTTACATGTGTTATTCTGTGGTTCATTGAAACCTCCACGTATATCAATGAGATTCTCATAAGAATAACCAGAGCTCCCAGTGTTCTCATTATTACAAGACGGCTTTGCATGTTCAACAGCTGCATTGGCCGTAGTGCCAGCTGGAACATCTTTCAACTCTCTGAATTCACGATTAATGCTGGAGAAGATTAAGTATTGATAAACTTATTAAGGGTCAATCGTTTTCCCTCTCTCCCCCTCTCTTGTATTCTTACATCATATTCAGCGTGTCCATTTTCAGGCGTAGATTTTCATTGGACGTTTCTAACAGACCCATCTTGAGAATAATAGTTTTCAGCAAATCATCATCGCAAATGTATGAAGCCAGCGTCTAAGATTAATTAATCATCATAATTATTTTCTATGTTTATTAATAACCTCCGTTAGAACATACCGTGTTTTCATTAAATATGTGAGAATTCGCTAAGCTTAGAATTGATAACAGCGCTCCGATTGCAAAAAACATCTTGAGCGTTTCGTTGCCTTTGATTTACTGAACATCTTATTTTCATTACTTATAGCTTTTAACAAATCTGCATTATCTTTTTCAATTTTATAAATAGAAAAACAGAAATTCACATAATAGGATTCCCAATTTTTCAATGAATCAAAATTAAAAGAAGCAGCAGAAGTTAAGTAAAGGAAGTAGGCATTTGTAATCAGAGCGATAACAGGGCAGTTAAGTGAGTACCAGTGTTGCTAGAAAGTTTTGGGGAAAAAGGCTAGATGGGCTTTAAAAGAGGGCTAGATGGCTTAAAAAAAAGGGCTAAAAAAGGCTGAATTTGTTTACATTATTTTTTACTCTGTGAATATACGTACGTATTTATATATTTACATACTATCTGAATACGATATAAAACAATACCAAGAACATAACAAATTTGAAATTGATTAAAATAAAATTCAGTCTTTCAAGCTCAAATATATAATAAGTGTAAAAATTGTATTTTTTTCGAGTTTTTAAGATGTTTCTTACATAAATTGCACTCGGCTCAAATATGGGGAAATCCCGAAAATAGTCCACCAAGTGTGAGAAACTAAAGATGCTCCTTTTTCAAGAGCGTTATTGTTAATTAAAAGCTTAATATATCTACATTTAAGTTCCCAATAAATTTTTTTTTTCTTGAGTTTTTATGTAATAAAAAATAAGTTATTCACAGTCAATATTCGAATTAAGTTTTTTTTTAATTTTTTCCGGTTGTTTACTGATCTAAGAAAGCTATTGATATAAAAGCTTTATAGCATGTTCAAACCGACTTCATTTATCGTGTTATTCGAAAAAAGCTTTTATTTAACATCATCGTTCATATAGCATGTTCAAACCGAGCAGTTAATTATGTTAAATCGAGTTAATGAAGTTAAATCGAAAAACAAGTTCTGAAATGAAGTTTTGATGAAGTTAAATGCGTACAATTGTTGTTGAAAATTTAACGTGTTAAATGATTTAACACGTTTCGAAACTCGTTAAATCACTGGTTTGTGTTCTTGCTAACGTCAGAAAAGCTTTTTTTGCTTTTTAAACGCAGCCAAATCTGATAGGAGCTTTTTATTTTGATGTTTTGAATGTAAACAAATAAATTCTTTGACAAATTTTTGAATTTATTTGAATTTTTTATTTTATTTTATTTTTTTTTTTATATATTTGAATAAACAATTTTTTATTTCTTTCAAAATATAAACAAATAAACTGACATTTTGAAACTAGTTAAGGCAGTATGAACGATGATGTTAAAAAAAAGCTTTTTTCGAATAACACGTTAAATGAAGTCGGTTTGAACATGCTATAATAGCTATAATAGCATGTTCAAACCGACTTCATTTAACGTGTTATATAATAGCTATAATAGCATGTTCAAACCGACTTCATTTAACGTGTTATTCGAAAAAAGCTTTTTTTTTAACATCATCGTTCATACAGCCTTAAGTAGTTTCAAAATGTCAGTTTATTTGTTTTTATTTTGAAATAAATAAAAAATTGTTTATTCAAAAATATAAAAAAAAATAAAAAAAATAGCAAAAAATTCAAATACATTCAAAAAGTTGTCAAAGAATTAAGAACAATTTGTCAAAGAATTTATTTGTTTACATTCAAAACATCAAAATAAAAAGCTCTTGTCAGATTTGGCTGCGTTTAAAAAGCAAAAAAGCTTTTCTGACGTTAGCAAGAACACAAACCAGTGATTCAACGAGTTTCGAAACGTGTTAAATCATTTAACACGTTAAATTTCCAACAACAATTGAACTTCATTAGAACTTCATTTGAGAACTCGTTTTTCGATTTAACTTCATTTAATTGATTTAACATAATTAAATGCTCGGGTTGAACATGCTATTACGTATAAAAGTTTTTTTATTTCCCTTTGCACTTCTTTTTTCGCAAATTGGCGCCATAATAGGTTTGACAAAATTTGTGCATAACGGTGTATGTTACAAAATAAATATGATTTACTCTTATCTGACGTCCGACACATAAAAAGGGGTGTATTTAGATAAAATTGTTAAACCAAATTAAAAACAAAAATTGAAACCAGTTACAAAGCAAGTTATTGCACATTTTCCAGAATATAACTTCTGATTTAAAATATAAATAATTTTCAGCTCATATCAACTGGGCAAACTTAGTGACGTCCGAACGGTAGGCGATATTTTCAAATAAAATCAACGTGGAAATAACTTTTGTATATTACTTTTGTAGATAGCAAGACAAATATTAAAAAAAAAGTTCGGAAAGATCCAAAAATTAGCGAAATAATTAAAAAAAAACTTGACGAATTTTGTAGAAAAGAAGAAGGAAAAAATAAAAACGACAACCAATTAGCTAAAAAAAATATGTGTGGGGCCGCCACGCACGGTAGAAGTGAAACTTGAACCGAAAAAATAGAGATTTTTAAGTGGTTAATTGCTTTACTCTTGAATATAGTCATATTAAAAAAGTACCATTTCATATAATTGCAAGACTATATTAAATCTGCTTTAATACAATTTCGAAAAGTTTAATGTTATTATACCATACTATCATACCATATTATCATCCTATATCGTCATAATGTATCATAAAACTATACCATGCTATCATTCCATGCCCATCTTACTATACCATACTATACCATCAGACATTACTATCATACCATACCATCATATTCTACCACCAAACTATAGCTAGCAACATATCATATATCTATACATCATATCGTCGTACCATATCATAATACCATACCATCAACTAATTATCAACTAATCATTCATCACGCCATACCATCATATTATAATAATCATACCATACCATTATCCCTTATCCAAAAATTTTAAACAGAAAAACTTTCTTCAATTTGATCATACAAAAACATTAAGCTCTTTGTCGAGGCATGAATTCTCGAACTCTTTCTGTAGATGTCTTTAGCTGAGGTTTCAGGAATTTGTTTCTTTTAAGCATCTTTTAAATTTAATTTACGCTGACACCTTTTAAATTAGTCATGACTTGATAACAATTTGGACAGTTTGTTGGCAATTTGCGGCGAATTGGTGATGACAAAAGGGAACGAAAATTGAAGCACATGGGTTTTTATCGCCAGTTTTTTTTTTTTTTGAAGAAAAGACAAGGTATATATTTCTAAAATGAAAGCAATGTACATAAACGCCAAAAGATTGAAAACTTCTTAACATCGCTCCACAATAGATGGCAAAATATTAAAAATATTGCTCGAACAGCCTATTTTTTAAACGTAGAGTAGATGTTAATACTAAAATAATTAAAAAATAAATCTATAAGTAAAATAATGTAATGATAGAAAAATTAATGACGTCCGAAACATGACGTCCGAACAATAACAAATATTTCAAAAATAAAAACATCAACGAGTCCTTGCTGGATAACATCCCCTTTCTTATTTGTCTATCCACACTCTAAAAATTTTCTGTTGAATTTTACTATCATTTAGCGAGGTAATTTGTTGCCTACTTTAATGATCGTATTTTTACACACGCAACAATAATACACCTTATGTGTGTAAATAACTCAACAACAAATGTTTAAATTTAAAGACCAATATGAACATCAAATGTTGAAATTTATATTTCGAATGTTTAAATCTAAACGTTGTTTGCACATGCAATGTTTAAAACTTTTCATGTACAATTTTCATAATATAAGATTTCACAAAATATATTAAAAAACATTATTTTTTTTTAATTCATTTATTAAGTTTTATAAAGAAATGTTTACGTATTTTACATACAAATGAATAAAATAAAGAGAAATTATTAATGTTAATGATAATATGTTAGAAATTTAAAAATAAAGAAAAGTAATTTGTTATGGTTATATAAATAAATAATAATATTTATACTTATATTCACTTTAAGTAACTCAGTTGGTTGCCAGTTACAACAGGTTTTCCTTAATAGATTAGATCATACACTCCGGGAAAAAAATAAAAACGTAAAACCAAAGAAAATACACTTTGCCACAAAGACTTTTATTGGTTAGATTGTGCCTAAAGATAAAACATCCTTACGGCAAAGGCACAAAGATTGTTAAATTCTCATGAAAAATATACTTTATATCAAAGACTTAACTTCTTGTGACAAAGATGTACGTCTTTAAAAAAGTCGATTTCCTTAATACTATCTTTGTATGTCTGCCTTTTCTTTCTATTACTCACCCCTTCTCTATTGTCCTTCCCATTGTCCTTAACAAATTCTTGTTAACAAAGAATTAAATCGTTATAGTAAATAATTTATCTTTACGGCAAATATTTTTTGATTGATTCAGCTTTAAAGTACTTCAGTCTTTTGTTTCAAAGATGCAGCAGTTGCTTAGTTAAAGAATAAATCATTAGTGCAACGATTTTTTCCTTGTAGCAAAGATATTTTGGTTACAGTCTTTTAACAACTTTTTTCTTTGATTTTAAGGCGTTCAATTTTCTCAGTGTAGTCACTCTCGTATAGGGATTTTTGGGTCGAATGAAGAAGTTTTACAGTTTGGTGACCGACTCAAAAAATTGTTTCGGTTTCTCATAATTTTCAATAGAGGTACTGTTGTAGCTGAAATAATGTTTCCTTCAGAATCCTTTTCCAGCAGAGACTCCGGAAATTTAGAAACAGCTTGCTGCATCACCATTCAATCAAACAAATACCAATTAATGCAACCAATAATACATTAGAAATATCAACCAATACCAACCTAAATATGCCTATTGGTATATAAAATGAAAACATTCTCATTTCGTCTACCAAAACATTTGCCAAAATATTCGATCTTTTTCCCAATTTTTGTTTTTTGTTTAGCGTATCCAGAATGTCCGAATGAAGTTTCTGCCAAGGAATTTTGAAGTCTGTAAATAATTTCTTTTCAGAGTCATTAGCATCTGAACTAAATGTTAAGGCACTGGTAAATATTGTCAATGTAGTCGCATCTGGTTCAACATCACTGGAATCTGATTGAACTGCCATTATATAATACTGGCTATTTGATGGAATGTTGTCGTCTCCAATCGGGTTTGCTGGTGGTAAATGAATTGGTTTGGAATTTACGAAAGAGTCTTGTTGAACCAATAAGCTTTTTTATTGGTATACTTTTCAATAAAGTTAAACTAAAAAGGAATTGTTGTAAATTCTTTGAGAGCAGAAAAGCTACTAACTTTATATTTTAGATTTATACAGAATCAGCAAAACTGGTTTAGATTAAGGTTTACATTGACTCAAAAAAAGAACAAATGAGAAGCAAAGCAAGAAGAGTGAGTACATTTAAATAAGCTGATGAGTACATAATTAAATATTACAGTGAGTACCATAACAAAATTATTGATAAATATTATGACGGTGGATTAAATGTTTGAGGCTCCAAACAAGTCCATTGATTGCTTTCAAGTAACATAAGAACACTGTTTGACTTTAGGTAATATTGTAATATCATCGCTGCAGATCTCGGAACCATCGCATTCAAGAACTAATATGGATCCTTCAAGACCCAATGAGTGCGCTTAAATACACAAAATTACCATGAAAAAAGCCCGAAGAACGAGATGATTTCATAATAAAAACATTTTGCATTGTACATTACTATATGGGTTACCTTTTTCTCTTATGGACTCTATTGATGCAGCTGACATGTATACGTTTCAATACTTTTACCACTATTGCCACAAACATTACATACAAACATTTTGTACCTTAACACTATTTTATATACATATATAATTATAATTATAACAAGAATTAAAATATTACATGCAAGCTCTTCCACAATTTACTTCCGAATGACGGATCGCGTGGCGTCCCGTTGGAAGTGTTGAATGTTATGTAGCTTATGCTAGCAAGATAAAACATGTGGAAATGCACTTTTCAACATTTCATGTGTAAATGCAGATTAAACATGTGTCTTCATCGGGTGTTTACTTTTAAACAACAATAACTGAAATATACAAAAAAAAATTACTTTTACTTAAAAATTATTAACAATTTTAAACATTGATTGCATAAAACCAATTTGTACGCATACAATATATAAAAATCAACAAAATGCGTAAATATATGTACATCGAAAACTTGCATACTTCATAGTAGTATATTTCAACCGACTTTTTAGAGTGCATATGTTCCCACAAATGTTCTATCGGGTTGTGGTCCGGTGATTAAGGGGAGTGATCCAGCTGTTTTGAAGTTTTGCACTGCAACCATTTCTTCGCTACCTTGGCTGTATGCTTCGGATCGTTGTCCTGCTGAAACATTTACAAGCGATCCAGTCCTAATTTGTTAACACTGGCCGGTAAATGTTATTTTAAAATATTAAAGTGATCGAATTTATTCATTGTACTGTCAATAAACGTTTAATTTCCTGCCCCGTTTGCCGTCATACACTCGCACACCATTACCGAGCCCCCAACATGCTTTATTGTAGAAGTAATATTTTGCTCCTTAAACTCCTGAGTTTTGCTTCTCCATATTTTTTGTAGATTTTTTTTCTTTCCAAAAATTTCGAATATGCTTTCGTCACTTAAAACAATATTTTTCCAAAATGAAATTTCATGATTCTCATTTTTTTTTAGCAACATCCGTCGAAGCCTTTGATTTTTTAACCGGCTTCAAAGAGGAGTTTGTCCGTTTTTTTTTTTTTTTTTTAAATGTATGTACATCGATAACTCCTAAAGCAACTGCCTGATTTCCATAATTTTTTGTCAACGGATATATATCATGAACGCGAAGGTCCTTTTTAAAAAAAAGGGCGATATTCTATAAAGGGGCGTGTCAATATAAGAAAAACACTGTATTTCAGTTAATATTGACACTAGGGTACTGAAATTTACAGTAAAAATACTGGGGTAGGCACAATTATTACAAATTACGGTCAATAATGTGGGCGTTGGTTGACAAAGGGGTGTGGTCATATTATAAAAACACTGTATCTCAAATAGTATTGACAGTAGGGTACTGAAATTTAGTACAGGGTTAGACACAATTTTTAAAAATTACTGTTAAGAAAGTAGGCGTTATTCGACAAAGGGGTGTGGCAATATTAGAAACAAACTATGTATCGAAAATGTTGACACTAGGGTGCTGAAATTTAGTACATGGGTAGGCATAGTTATTACAAATTACAGACAATAAAGTAGGCGTTCTTTGACAAAGGGGTGTGGCAATATTAGAAACACATTATATATCGAATAATATTGACACTAGGGTGCTGAAATTTAGTACATGGGTAGGCATAGTTATTAAAAAGTACAGTAAAAAAAGTGGGCGTTATTCAACAAACGGGTGTGGCAATATTAAAAAAATACTATATCTCAGTTAGTATTGACACTAGGGTACTAATATTTTTAATGCAGGTAGGTGGGTAGATATAATCATTACAAAAGTGGGCGGGACTGTACATAGGGTGTGTCACTTTAAGGAAAGTAGTATATATCGGTTAATATTGATACTTGGAAACTGAAATTTGGCACAGGGCTAGGTAGAATCATTATAAGGCACGATCAATAAAGTGGGTGGGATTAGAAAAAAGGCGTGGTACTTTAATGAACATTGTAAAGAGGCAGAAATGGAAAATACGCCACAAACCTTCAGAAATAAATAAAACTAATTTTTTAAGAACAAAGTTTCATGTTTGAAATTTTCCTCAAGAATACTATTACATAAAATTTTTCATATTCTCTAAAAAGGAAGAAATTAAAACTTTTTAACAAAAAAAAAAAAAGCCCATCTTCAAAATCACTACAAAGTAAAAAATAATTTTAAATAACTTTTCCCATTAGTTTCTTGGTGAAATTTTAAAAGTTATTTATATGTTTTATAATATTGGAAATCATTTCATTTTCATTTTTTCTAATTTGTTTTATTATCGTCAATATATTAATTGCTTTATGAACATAAAAGCTTTGAAGTCGGCGCTAATCTTTGACACAATCATGATCTTTTACCATCCCTGCACTATTTTATACTTTTTTATTTGATGCTATGCTGCCTTGGTGACACTGTAGTAATTTAAAAAGCTTTGTACACATAAACATTCTCACTATACTGGTTTGGGTGAGCTTGTAAAGCTCATATTGAATATGACATAGTGTGTAACAGCTGCACAAATAATGCATGGAACACATTGGCTACTTCAGCGTACTCAAAAATAGCCAACTGAAAGAAAAAAAGCTCAAGCCTGTGTTAGATAACACGGGCGCATAGGTCAGACGTAGAATACGTTAGTCATTAACAGCCTTATTCAATAGATTTCTTTAAACAACCTTTAAACGCTTGTTTAGTTATGCACTGTTTAAGGCTTTACGCAGCTTCTATGCAACCTTGCTAACATTGTTATTCATAAACATTTTTTTCATTTTCTGCTTATGAGTGTAAGGTTTGTGTCTGAACTATAGAAAATCTCTACAAAAATTAAGAATTCCTATGGATTTACAATGGCCGCCGCATAAAAAAATGCTGCAAAGGGCGCATATGGAGCATGTCTTTGATATTAAAAGAAAAGACAAACAAAAATCATGGTTGTATTTACGTAACCTTTAAACGCCAATTTCGGCGTTTAAGTTACGCAGCTCTTAAACAACTACGAAAAATGTTTATGAATAACGTTTTCTTGTTTAAAGCCCGTTTAAAGTTACGCTGCCTCTAAAATGTGTTTATGAATAAGGCTGTAAGACATTGAGGATGTCTTAAAGACGTGGCCAACTGGGTAAGCACAAATTTATTTCTCTGCTTCGCTTATCAATGTTGTGTATGTACACATCGTTCGTTACTTGGTCATTATACTTCTTCTCTTTCTCACACTGGTTCTGTGATGAACACACAGATAATCGTACTGCTCTTACACATGATGTTATAATACATAAAATACAAAGCATATGAAAATTAATACAAAATTTGAAGGAGTTAAATTTTGATTTACTTATAGAATCAAAAAAATGATATGTAGCAATATGATTATTTAAATACAAATCAAAAGATGTTACATATGTTACGACCATACTTGAATTTTCTTCAATGCATGCATAAAGTATTAAAAACTTATAATGAAAGTGACAAACATTTCCTCAAAATTTTGTGCTCCAGATCAACACCCCCGTATAACGTATTCTACGTTAAAATCGCTGAAAAGCTTTTATATTCATAAGGTTAGTAATATTTTTATGATAATTAAGCATATTATTTATTTATTTTTTATTTATTTGTAGTAATGAAGGTATTAGCATGCAAGATGAGCTCTTTTAAATGCAACAATTTAATGTACTTAATATAGATATTAACTCACAATGGGTATAACAACAGATAAAGTGAAAATAAAAGCAAAATATTATAACGTTTACAATAAATTATAGTAACATTGATAGAATATAATTGAACAAAATTAATTTAAATTGAAAAATGGGTAACCATTGTGATAGAGAAAAGTAAAGTTTAGGGAGTTTAATTTAGAAAAGCGAAAATTATAAGAAGAGTCAAGAGAAGTGTTCATAGATTAGATGCTTAAATTTCGTTATGTTGTTAACGCGTTTTATGTTGTTTGGTAGGGAATTCCAGAGTCTTATTGCGCTAATAAAAAACAGTCTACTAGATTCATTGTAACGAAAATGGGGAACTACGAGAGATAAATTTCTAGTTGATCTGCAGAATTGAAGTTTATCATACAAGTAGCTTGGACATTTCAGAGTTACAAGCCTATGCAAAAAAATACAGTTTCTTGCAATAAGGTGATTAGAAAAAATTAAAATGAAAAGATTTCGACTTAGTAAGATAGGCGCCGACTTCAATGCTTTTTTGGACATAAATACGATTTCCAATATTATAATACATATAAATAACTTTTAAAATTTGACCAAGAAATTATTTTAAAATTATTTTTTACTTTGTAGTGATTTTAAAGTCGGTTTTTTTTTTTTTTTGTTAAAAAGTTTTTTTCTTGATATAAATGGCTTTTTTCGAGAGACTCTTCCAAATAAACCATTTCCATTTGCATTATCCATTGGCACTAACGTTGATTCCTGATGATGTGAAAATATCATCCGCTATTTGCACTGTTCTTCCAGTTGGATATTTTCACACTATTCTGACTACTGATCGTATTGTGGGTTCAAAGAGTTCTTTTGGTCTGTCAGCACATGGTCGATTTTCTAGTGCTCCATTTTTTTTGTATTTGTCAATGATTTTCTTGATGATATTATGACCTCTATAAAAAATTGAAGGAATTTTGCGAAGTGATTCTGCCACAACAGCCGTTCTTGGACGACCTTCACGAAATTCGTCTTGAAGAGAACGACGACCATGCTCGAACTCGACCATTGAACCAGCAATTTACAGTGGCTGGGTATGGTGCTTCATCACCAAAAGTCTAACTAAGTTGATCGATGCATTCTTTGCTTGTCAAAAATCATGAACCGAAAATGTTCACGTGTTAATTCCATTTTTTTGCTGAAATACAATTTTCAAACCACTGTAAACAACACCCCTCCCGGCACAAATTCCATTTTTTGTTTTTTTTTTTTTTGCTGAAATACAATTTTCAAACCACTGTAAACAACACCCCTCCCGGCACAAAGACCGAAGAATTAGAGAAGAAAACTATCGTATTCGAGCTCGTTAGGCGTTCTTAACGGACTGTTCGTAAGCGTGTGATGGTTTTGTATCGAAATAGAACCCGTTTACGATGTCCTGAGGCGATAAATTTTATGTAAAATAAACGAAAACAAATTATCGTATTTTTAATCTTATACGAATAGAAAACGATCTCTTTGACGCAGTAATATTTACTCGAAAACGAGTGTTCGTTTATGCTTCGAAAAAGGAGCCCTTTACAATGTCATCAGCGATAAATTTTATGAAATTATCGAAGGAATTATCGTTTTTCTACTCTTATATGTATCGAAAACGATCTATTTGGAGCAAGTAATGATTATTCGAAAATGAGTGTTCATTTATGTTCTGAAAAAGAAGCAATTCGCAGTCCTGAAAATGTTCATCCTCTGCTGAATATTCTTCTGTGCGCTCCATCTAATCTGCCGTAATCGCGCTGCTACAGTCTTGAGTCTACAGTTCCATTGCAGGCTCCAAAGAGCAGTCTGGATTATGCATTTCCACCGCAGGCTCTAAACAGCTTTCCAAATCAGAAGGTGTTCTTGGAACAGTTTCTCTACTTACAAGAGCTTTGAGCGCATGCTTGCATTCAGCTCCAATTTTATACCGCTGCATTTTTTTTTTTACCGGCTGTTTTCTTTTCTGTTTTCTTTTAAAAAATTAAATTTATTATTAATACTTTAACATTAAAATACTTTTTAATGATATTCAAACAAATATAACTTTTTTTCATTTAAGACTTCTTCTTAACCACACTTTTTGCTTTAATACAAACGTCATTATTTTTCTTTTTTCACGATACATGGTTGCCATGAGTTCTCAAAAATCATTACAAAAAAAGCGATTTATGTAGGGCAACTCTGAATGCAAACTTGTATATTCTTCGTAAATTGTGCGCCATATCGACAAAAATACGAAATTTACATTCGATAAAAGTTCGTAAGAGACGAACGTTCGTTTTTAGAGAAATATGTATGCGCCGGGTGGGACAATAAACACACACACACGAAAACGTTGTGAGTATGTTTATGCTAGAAAATTGTAAAATTTCGAATTGAGCTGTCAAAATTCATCTTACAATTCTTAGTGTTGCCAAGGCGCAACACTTAAAAGGCAGTCATCGTATCATCTAAGAATGACGTATTCATACTTTTGGAAAAAAATTCATTTTGAAACACAATTTATTTACTTACTTTAATAAGGTGTGTTCACAATTATAAGGTCACTTAAATAATTAATGTATTTTGAAAACTACCGACTGTAGAGTATTAAACTGTTCCACAAAAGTGATGATAGGAAAACCACAAAAACAAATCAACAAACTCTGCAGTTGCTAAACTAACTGTACTTTATTTTTGAAGCAAGCGTAATATTGTTGGTGTTTCACAACTATAAGGTCATTATCGAGAAGACGTATTTGCGATTGAGTTCGCATTATTCTTTTTGTTAAAATAAGTGTGTTAAATAGTGAAATGTTTAATTTATGAAATGCCGCACGGAAAAAAACTTTCTGAGTTTGAAAAGGGCAAAATTATGGCCTTAAGAGACAATGATATTGGAATAAGGGAGATTGTACGCAGAAGTAATCGCAGTCTCTGCGTAATTCAAAACTTTTTAAAAAACCCGAATGAATATGAAACAAAGAAGAGTTCTATGGGCGCAAAAGGCTGCTTGATGTGCAAACTGAGAGAAAAATTGTGCGCGAAGCCAGTAACTCATCGGTATCCCTTGCACGATTGCTATCCTTACCTGGTGTAAATGTTTCACGTTGTACTATCTGGAGGACCTTAAAACGTAGCCAGACACTTCAGTTTCAAAAAATGAAGCAAGTGCCCAAGTTAACTACACACCACAAGGACGCCAGAGTAGTTTTTGCATTGGAAAATATGGATACGAACTGGCACAGGGTAAGCTTCAACCTAACAAATTTAAAGTCAAAATGTATAGAGCGACATTTTGCCTTAGGTCATATTTTTCGGTGAAGAGAAATGGAATTTGGATGGACCGGATGGTTTTCGTGGCTATTGGCGTGACAACAGAAAAGAACCGCTTTTTTTTAAAAAGAGAAACATTGGCGGTGGCAGCGTTATGGTATGGGGTGCATTCTCTGCACGTGGATGCTAATCGCTAGAAATTGTCACATCGCGGATGAGAAGTTGGGACTATGTGAATGTCTTGGAAAGAAGCTTGGTTCCATTTTTAGAAGAAAATGGTGACACACAGTGGACTTTTCAGCAAGGCAATGCACGCATCCATATCAGCCGAGAATCTAAGGAGTGGTTCTCGTCCAAGTCCATCAAAATTATGTTCCCCGGATTTGAACCCGATTGAGAATCTTTGGGGGATACTTATCCAACGGGTTTACAAAGATAATCGGCAATTTAATGCCAGTAATGAACTCATTACGGCGCTGAAAGAGGAGTGGAACAAAATTGATGCCATATTGATAAACAATCTCATAAGCAGTATGACAGACCGTATTGGAAAAGTATACAGCACCGGAGAGAACATAATTTCTTGTTTTTTGTTAGTTGGTTTTGTTAAATTCTCATCATTACCTAAGTTATCAATAAAAATCTGAATTGACCTTATAAATATGAAACATAACATTTTTGAGTTGGTTTAGATAATAAAATCACCGTTACTTTATAAAAACTCATGTGAAGTTATTTTGTTTGTTTTATTTTCTTAATCACTGTCCCAGAACAATGTGTAACTCTATAGGCGGTCGTTTTGAAAATACATTAATTTTTTAAGTGACCTTATAATTGTGAAACACACCTTATAATGGTTATTTCCAAATATTTATCAATTGAAAAATGCAAGTCATTTTTGTTCGTTAACGATTAAAGTATATGATATTTCTATCAAGTAATAAATCTGAAGACGATGAAGCAATCAATGTGAGTTAAATGAGCTATCAATTCTCCAAGCTCAGAGGTCGTATCGCCATGTGAACATATTTCAATGAATAGAGGTGATCATGCCATTTGTACCAGTCCACACCTTTGCCGTATTTATCCTTGGGATAAACGCCGCGTAAATATTGCCCGTTCAAGTTACTAGATGCAAATTTCGAAAGATTTTTTCAATTTATAAAATATTCAAATATACATATTAAACATCCTCACCTCTCGTGGCATTTTTTGTACCACCAAGCACCAACATACTGCACGGCGCAGCTCATTGTCTCATGCAGATCATTGTCCACATCCTTTGTGGAAAATTTCATCCCAGCATGAGGTGATAGTGAATCACCAGCGTCGCCTGTGTATGAGCCGAGCACATTCAGTGCATACGACTCACTAGCATCGCCTATAGCAAAAGTGCTATATTTGGCCCAGCGTTTTACTTTTTCAAAATCTTCCATTTCTATCCACAGCTCATGCAATGTAGACTGAGTTAAAGCATGTAGCTTTTCTAAGCCCACAAAGAATTCGGTCTCCAAATTGCCAAAGCCCCGCTGATAATCACTCCATTGCCGATAGAAATCAATGCTTCCATCAATGCGTCGATGTACAATTGTCCAGGCGCCACCATCTTGCTTTGGATCCGCTAAACAATACACATAAAATGGTCGCAGATGTGAACCTGGTATAAGTATTTTATGCAACCCATTTGGGCGCCCACTCAGGCGCACAGCTTCTGCACAGCTGCTCGGTATGTGAGCGTCAGAGGTGACAGTTGTTGTTGTTTTACACGTGTTATTCTGTGGTTCATTGAAACCTCCACGTATATCAATGAGATTCTCATAGGAATAACCAGAGCTCCCAGTGTTCTCATTGTTACATGACGGCTTTGGATGTTCACCAGCTGCACTGGCCGTAGTTCCAGCTGAAGCATCTTTCAACTCTCTGAATTCACGATTAATGCTGGAGAAGATTAAGTATTGATAAACTTATTAAGGGTCAATCGTTTTTCCTCTCTCCCCCTCTCTTGTATTCTTACATCATATTCAGCGTGTCCATTTTCAGGCGTAGATTTTCATTGGACGTTTCTAACAGACCCATCTTGAGAATAATAGTTTTCAGCAAATCATCATCGCAAATGTATGAAGCCAGCGTCTAAGATTAATTAATCATCATAATTATTTTCTATGTTTATTAATAACCTCCGTTAGAACATACCGTGTTTTCATTAAATATGTGAGAATTCGCTAAGCTTAGAATTGATAACAGCGCTCCGATTGCAAAAAACATCTTGAACGTTTCGTTGCCTTTGATTTACTGAACATCTTATTTTCATTACTTATAGCTTTTAACAAATCTGCATTATCTTTTTCAATTTTATAAATAGCAAAACGAAAATTCACATGATAGGATTCCCAATTTTTCAATGATTCAAAATTAAAAGAAGCAGCAGAAGTTAAGTAAAAGAAGTAGGAATTTGTAATCAGAGCGATAGCAGGGCAGTTAAGTGAGTATCTCTGCATCTCTGTTGCTTAGGCTTCTCGTTATCTTGAGTAAAGACGAGCTTGAGTTTGATGATTTAAGAAGCTAGGTTGCATAGACCTCAAATGCTAGTGCGTTATAACCCAGCAAATGAAAAATTACTTTAATTTGGGAAAAGAAGTTGGAAGAAAAATTACATTTATTTACACAATCGTTGTGCCGGGTGACTCAAAAGTGACTAGCTTTATGAACAGAAGTATAAATGAATAAGAGTACGCACTCATCGATCGCTTAGTGGCAAGTTTTTATGAAGTCGGTTTTAAGTCAAATCACTTATAATAACCGATGTATCAACAAGAGATGTGCAATTTGTAATTTGAAAAGACAAGCAATTGTTTGGATGTCTTTAAAAATTTAATTGGATTATTAAGTAAAGGGTTTTCCATTAAGGACTTGATAACTTTTTTTTAAATAAAACGCAGACCATTTGAGATATTTCAAAAACTTTATTATCGGCTTGAAGTACAATTAAAACATTTATGAATGGAACAACTTCGTTCATATGGCCACAGCGGGTACGTATGCAGCGTTCGATTCGTTAGACCCAATTTTCGATGACTCGGCCACAATGTTTCGCATTCAATGTTGGCTCTGAGCTCTTCCAACGTCGTCGGCTTGTTGGCATAGACCAATGACTTGACGTAGCCTCAAAGAAAATAGTCTAGAGGCGTTTAATCGCACGAACGAGACGGCCAATCGGCTGGCCCATTTCTTGAGATAACACGCTCATCAAACTTACTTTTCAATAAATCGATTGTAACGTGTGCTGTGTGGCTTGTGGCACCGTCCTATTGGAACCACATGTCGTCCAAGTCCAAATCTTCCAATTTGGGCCGAAAATAATCGGTAATCATGGCGGTAATCATGGCATAACGATGCCCATTCACAGTAACGTTACGAAATTTAATTCAAAGTTTTCAAGTCGCTATTGGAAAACCCTGTAGATATATTGAGCTAAATGTAAATTGGACTACGTTAAGAAATTAAACGCTTTTTTTCCGAAAAAATACCACTTATTCAAATATTCTGACTTATCAAATTGCCCTTGTAACTCACCCTAAAGAAAAATAGTGCGATTTTGTTTTATCGCCATGTGGCTCTAATTTTTCGCACTTACAAATCTCTGCCTCCCATTTTTCTACCTGAAAAGCCGAAAGAATTTTCTCTTAACTTATTATCTTTCTGTATCCGTTCCCTTTTCATGTCATCTTTTTCATGTTTTACGTTATGTTATGTTATGTTATATTATGTTATGTTATAGTATGTTATGTTATATTATGTTGTGTTATAGAGTGTTATGTTATGTTATATAATGCTTTGTTAAGTTATGTTATGTTATGTTAATTTATGTTATGTTATGTTATGTTATGCTATGTTATGGTATGTTATGGTATGTTATGGTATGTTATGTTATGTTATGTTATGTTATGTTATGTTATGTTATGTTGTTTTGTTATGTTGTTTTGTTATGTTGTTTTGTTATGTTATGTTATGTTATGTTATGTTATGTTATATTGTTATGTTATGTTGTTATGTTATGTTGTTATGTTATGTTGTTATGTTATGTTATGTTATTTTATGTTATGTTATGTTGTTATGTTATGTTATGTTATGTTATGTTATGTTATGTTGTTATGTTATGTTATGTTATGTTTTGTTATGTTTTGTAATGTTATGTTATGTTATGTTATGTTGTTATGTTATGTTGTTATGTTGTTATGTTATGTTATGTTATGTTATGTTATGTTTTGTTATGTTATGTTATGTTATGTTATGTTACTTTATATTATGTTATGCTATATTATGTTATGCTTTGTTGTGCTTTGTAATGTTATGTTATGTTATGCTATGTTATGTTATGTTATGTTATGTTGTTTTGTTATGTTATGTTATGTTATGTTATATTCTGTTACTTTATATTATGTTACGTTATGTTATGTTATATTATGTTATGTTGTTATGTTATGTTATGTTATGTTATGTTATGTTGTTATGTTATGTTATGTTATGTTTTGTTATGTTATGGTATGTTATGTTATGTTATGTTGTTATGTTATGTTGTTATGTTATGTTGTTATGTTATGTTATGTTATGTTATGTTATGTTATGTTATGTTATATTATGTTATGTTATGTTATGTTATGTTATGTTGTTTTGTTATGTTATGTTATGTTATGTTGTTATGTTATGTTATGTTATGTTATGTTATGTTAGGTTATGTTATGTTATGTTATGTTATGTTATGCTTTGTTATGTTATGTTATGTTATGTTATATTCTGTTACTTTATATTATGTTACGTTATGTTAAGTTATATTATGCTATATTATGTTATGCTTTGTTGTGCTTTGTAATGTTATGTTATGTTATGCTATGTAATAATGTAATATATGTATAAAATACAATAGATTTCAAATAGCCACCTCGGCTTAACATGCAGACCTTAACTCTTTATTTCGATAGATCTTTCCCATTAGTGTGACTACATTTCGACGATGAAACCTTCAAAGTTCAACTTTGATAGTTCCAATTGTTTACGGATAGTTAACGTATACCTTTCTTTTAACATAACCCCAAAGGAAGAAGTCTTATGGTGTTAAATTGCAAGATCTTATTGGCAAATTGATGTCTCCGAAACATGAAGTAACGCGACTAGGGAACTTCATGAGCAATACCTCGATGGTTTCGCGACCTGTTCGAGGTGCATTAAAAAACTAACGGAAATTTCTTATTTTAAAAAAAGAATTTTATATATTCAGCTACATAATTATGATTACATAGTTGCGCTTCACGAGCAGCCCGTCCAAAGCCAGGGTCGCGCCCTATCCTGTGCAAATGTAGAAGGAACTACCCAGATCATGGAGTTGTGCACATTTCCATTGACATATTTACAAGAACTTAAGGATAGTTTTAATAAGGCTGGTTAAATCGATGTTTCAGCTGATGTTTAAAAGAGGTGTCAGATTTGGGTACTCCGAGATGAAAAGTATATCTTAGTAATTTCGGAGTACCAGGGTGGAAATGGTGTAGGAGTGGAGACTCATGGTCACTAACAGCCATGTACGATGCGCGATATGCATGTCCACTAGTGGAGTTTGTCTCTCCAGTCAAGTACGATATGTGAAATGTTTCTATGTGTGTGACTGCGTGTCAATGTAAATCTCTTTTGCCCTGGAGACTGTCGCAGAGCTGGACCTTCGGGGAGTATCGCGCTGATTGTGGTAGCGCAAGCAGACCTACATATATTGGTCGGCGTGGAGTTGCGCAAATGCAACTGGATGTGAATGCCCATAAATTGTCAGAGATGTTAGATGGGCCTCGATTTCCAGCAATAAATGTGGATGGTCACCCAAATAATCATCAATAGTTGGCACTGTTGCGCTCCAATATTTATTGCTATCCATACAGTATATTCATTTATTTAAATATACACTTAAGTATGGTGTGTAACTGGTGTTGAAACTACTATGACAGGGCGTTGGCCACGTCTGGAATCATAGAAGTGCCGCCCAGGAGATGGTGGATGGACGTTTGTGTATTAGTATTGGATGGTGGAGTTAACGTGATTCCTTACTGGACTGTCGAAGGCAACTTTGCAATTGACAAAAAGATGGGGCGTGTCGATTTGTTTCTCCAGGGTCTTCTCCAAGTTTTTCGTAGCATAAATATCCGGTCGATAGTGAATTTGACAGGTTGAAGCCACACTGATAAGGGTCCAATCAGCTGGACTACACTCTTTTACATAATACTCTTGTTAGGGTCCTGACGATGTTAAAATGATATTTGAGGTGTTAAAATGATATTTGTATTGATTTCTTGAATTATTTCTTTGAAACCAATTAATGTACAAACTATAAAAATAATTTTTCCAATAACGTTGGGAAATTACAACTTTTTTTCGAATTTTTATTTTTATATCATATCGTAAAACAGTAGTATCGTATTGTTTTAATTATTATAATGAACTATCTAATAACTTTTTTTTAAACAATGCAGACTCATTATATAATACATAAGTGTTAATTGGATATTGAATGTAGCTACTTGTTTATACAAATGCTAAAACTGTGTCAATTCTCAGCGCCAAGTAATCTTCGAGACTGTCATAGCAACGTCATTAAGATAATGTAAACAAATACTCAAAGCAAGATGATATGTGGAATGTGAACTTGAAACTCCAAGATGAATCATAAGATATTAACAGAAAATCATATTACAGCAAGCAATACCACATCCGCTGTTAGGGTTTTCTTGTGGAATTATTCAAAACTCTTTATTATTCATTTACCGACTTCATTTTTAATTCTAAATGTTTTGATTGCGGGCAAATGTGGTTTGAAGCCTATTAAAATGCAAACAAAGTCAAAGAGTACATTAGAGAGAACGTTTTTATTTATTTTTTTTTTTTTTGCTTTAAACTAGTGGTGATCAACACACGGTTCAAACAACAACAAAGAAAGCTTTCCGAGTACATAGCTATACACTGAAACAAGAAGTTGTTAAAAGCTCTCACAACATTTTGTGCAAGGAAATCTTGTCGAGAGTTAGATTTTCAATATAATCATTTCTTTTTTTATTTTTGTGTTTGTTGTTCACTATTTTAACATAGAAAACAGCAAAAAAGGTAAAAGTGAAGAATATATCGTATTAGTGTTTTTGCTTAAAACACTCATGAATAAAACTGCGAATGACCCTCATACCACATGAGCGCTCAAAGCATACTGACTTGAAATTTAAAGCACAGTAGAAAAAAGAAATGTGGCGTCCGTGGCGTAGTTGGTTAAAGTGCGTGGCCGCTATGTCAAAGAACCTTGGAGACCCGGGTTCGAATCCCAGCAGCGACAGGAAATTATTTGAATTAAAATAATTTTTCTGTACGGCCGCCACCTCTCTGCAGACAATGGCAAACCTCAGAGAGTAATCAAAATGCCATGTAAAGCTTCTTGAGAATAAGAACATTCCGTTCATCGCCGTTCGGAGTCGGCGTTAAGCATGTAGGTCCATTTCTCGGTCAATTGTGTACAAACTTAATAACACGCACAACACAATTGATCATAAGAAGCTAGGTCAAAGTCCTTTCAAGGGCTGAAATGGCCAGTTATTTAATTTTTTTTTTTTTAGAAAAAAGAAACTTTTACACAGTGTACAAACCAGTGTTGCCAGAGAGACAAATTGAAATTTACCACTATTTGGGAAAGAATTTACCACTTTCGGAGAAAATTTACCTTTTCCCAAAATAAAAAAATTAAAATTTTTTAAATGATTAACAACCGTTATAATTTTTTTGTTAGTATACATATATTTATCTCCCATCAACAAGTTGACCGTCAACTCTTGACGTATATAAGCCGGGACTTACCGGCTATTTTGTTTTGCTATTTTTTAATTTAATTCAATTCTTGCTTTTACCCTTCTTACATTGCTCAAGAGTTGAAAGCAATTTTTTTGACGTACTTTTTTTAACCCAAAAAGTTGACGGTATAACACAAGCGTACCGTCAATTTTACTCCTTTCTTCTCAGCCAATTCGCTGCAATTAGCCAACAAAATCGAAAAATTGCTGTCAAGTCTTGACCAATGTAAAAGCGGCAAAAAGCAAAAAGTCCAATGCAACTAGAGATGGATAATTCAAATTTTTTTCTTTTATTTTGCTACACAGGATGACTCACAAGAATATTAAACTGATTGTGAGTATGTTCAGAGAGGTAACAGTAACAAGTCTAAAAGAATTATTATTTTCCCAAAATTTACCAATTTTGGTCAAAAATTACCTTTTTTACCTCTGCCCAAAAAATGAGTCAAAAATTACCTCAATTAGGGAAATTTACCTCAATCTGGCAACAGTGGTACAAACACAGCGAGCCGATTGCTACTTCGTGTGCAAAAGTTTAACAACACACGATGCCCGCGGGCTATGGGACACCATGTAGTAACCAGAACTGCTTTAAACCAAGGATTTCAGGATATCTATTCATTCAAGCCTGCCTTGGTTCGAAAATTGGGTGATAGATTAGTGGGAACTACTTACGGTTTGTTTGGGAATTTCCCATTCAAACAAACCGCGCTTGAGATATTGTCAAAATCTCTTATTTTCTCAGCTGGTACATCTGCAGGGATACAAACGATACATCGATGTTTTCAATATCGATGATATATCTATACTATTATATAAAAGGCTTATCACGTTTCTTCGTGTACGCTAAACTAAAGAACTACTAAATCGATTTTAATATATATTTTACTAATTCAAAGCGTCATTCTTAACTTAAGCTATTGCACACTTTGTTTTTTAAAACCTACCCTAAAAAGTTATTAAAATGTGAGATTACATACCATCTTAAAACCTTCATGGAAAATTATTCATAAACACTGCATTAAGCAGTACAAAGCTTTTTCTTTCTTTTCCATTATGTGCTTAAAAGCTCTTTATGATTACGCCTTGCTTATAAGCATGATCGAAAAAATGAACTAATGAAGCATCAACAATGTTAATTGTAATATAATCAGAATCTATTTCTTTTTGAATGAAATTCCCTACATTAAAATGCTAAAAATAATTAAATATGTAGACAAAAGCATATGTAAATAAATATAATTCAGTGCCCATGACGTAGTACTCTCGCAAAATAAGCGATACTTCGTCTTTATACGAAAACACAAACGAGAAAATGAGACAAATGCTGTTGCTGTTTTCGACTCAGACTCAGTGCTACCAAACAGTAGCAGCGGTGCTGCCATCTCTTATCAAGTAGCTAATAAAAAGCTTTTATCAGCAGTGTCGCTAAGTTCACATTACAAAGGTTGAAGTTTTGATAAAACACTTATCAAGATCCATTTTTGAGCCTCTTTTTTATGTGTGTTGACCACGGCTACGACAAAATAATGGTTATGCTAATTTCATGAAAGATTAATTACTTAGCTAACCAGGAATAGCAAAATACCTTATATTGTTTATAGCTGGAAAAGTATGTGCACATTAGTTTATAGTTGTAAATATGAAATCTATTTATATAAAAAGTAGTGTATATTTTTGTGTCACCACTTACTGCGGAAACGGGTCGACCGATTTCAACCAAAATTTCAGGGTACGTTGGGAAAGTTTGCACGAAATTGGTCCATTGCTTCCGGAGATATGGCATTTTAAAGAATTTCCCATATCTACATACATATAAAAAAAGTCGTAATTTGTGTTTGTAATTCCATAACTCAAGAACGGAGCGTCCGATTTGCTTGAGGTTTTCTTTGTTGTGTTCTTATTGGCCGTACCATGGTTCGTATATGAACATTTTTGCCACACCTCCTTTTACAGCACAAATTAATGAAAACTTTATATTTCAGACGGCTTGGGTCTTATCAGACTAAAATTTAGTACTTTAGTTCATATGGTCACTGTTGGCAACAGTACTACAAATGGGGGGAGAGCTATATAAATATGCTGGGGGTTCCCCCTCTCTTATGTATGTATATCAATCTTTATTCTTATCTATCTTAATTTTTTCGGTTCGGTTGCTTGGATACTACCTTCTGCAAATATGTGATATCAAATATTTTTGGAATCTAAATTTGATATTCGAATGAAATTTTCACGTGCCGTTCCACTGGTGAAAATTTATTGGTGTTGGACGAGGGGTGTGGCACTTTTTCAGCAGCCCAAATTTAAGGTATAACTCTCGAACTATAAGTCACATATCAATTTAAATCGGTAAAAACGTACTACTTAGTTGTGTGCTGTGACTGGCAAATTGAGTGACCATTCGACAAGTGGGAGTGGCACTGCCGATACAACTCAAATTTAGGTATCGAATAGCTTTGGAAGTAGAAGTCACATAACATTGAAACTCAGAATGGAGAATGTTTTTCTACAAGAGAACTGGGACGGGCATAGGAGAAGGAGTTACGGCTTCGACCACACAAGTCAAAATTTTTGATATTGAATAGCTTTGGAACTAAACGTCGCATGACAATAAAACTCAGTATGGAGTTACTAATTGCCAAAATCTTTCTACTGGAAAACTGGTACGTGCATTGAAAAAAGGGATGTGGTCCGATTTTCTATACAGAATAGCTATGGAAGTTAAAATCACAGTGATGTTCTGCTACTGGCAAACTGTAATGGGTAGTGGAACATGAGCGTGGTGTCAAACTAAGGGACTAATAAAAGTTTTGAATTTAGTTATTATTTCCAATATACTTGCCGGGTGCAGCAACACGCGCCGGGTATCGCTAGTAGTTCATAAACATCGATGTTGTTATGATCGATACATCGTCGATACATCGATGCCAAAATGTCTAAAACTTTGTGATTCTAACAAAGAAGAATTGTGTGGATAATTGTGGAGAAACAACTTGTGGTTTCTTCACCACGACAACGAACGGAGCACACATCTCATCTTGTACGCGACTATTTGACTAAAAACAAGTTTATACCGTTACGCGCAAGCTCCTTATTAACCCGACATGGGTCCTTGTAACTTTTTCTATTCTCTTGATGATTCCAAAATCAGTGTTTTCAAGATTGGAGGAAGCATTGGAATATGTGTATTGCTTGCAATAGAGATAATTTTAAAGGAAATGAAATGAAGATCAATGAATAATTGAACAGTTTTCGTTTTATTGAAGAATTCTGGATATTTTTTGATCAGAAGCTAAGTGACAAACAAGCGAAACATATGCATGATTTTCTAAGCGTGGTAGAAAGCTGTAAAAACAGATGAATTTCAAGCTGAAGCAAGTGTTTTGCCTTAACTCAGTCAATCCAAGTTATAAGACAATCTGACCCACAAACTAACTACAACCAAAACTTATCCGTTTTAAAATGTCAATGCCGTGAATTTTTATAACGTGGTTATGGAATAAATGTTATATCCCCTAGAGGAGTAGAAATTGTTTTTGAAAATACAAACAATTGTTTGGATATATCTTAAAATTTTCTCGGATAATAAAGTAGAAACATGGAGATTCTGTATGGAATGCAATATCTTTCAAATAGCTGACTTTAATTCTTTATTTTTTATCCCTCTTTCGCATAATTGGGACTCTATTTCGGTGATGGCAACTTGAATGTTTGCTTTACTGGCTGGAATTACTTGCAGACGGTGGGCGTCTTAACATAATTCGAAAGAAAGAAGTCTAACTGTGTTAAATGAAAATATCTTAGTGGCGATTTAGTATCTCCAAAACGCGAAATTAAACAATTAGGGAACTTCGCGCACAATAAGTCAATTGTTTTGCGACTAATATGACACGTAGCACCATCCTGTTGAAAGAAGAGGCATTTTTTCCGCGTACTCCATCTCCGGCCACAAAAAATTGTTTAATATGTCTCTATAGGGCATCCATTGACGGCTCTTCCATCGCTATTTTCGAAAAAGTACTTCCCTGTGATGTCTCCGACCCACAATCCACTCCAAACAGTTACTCGTTGTGAGAGCCTTGGTATCTCCTGAATCACTAGCGGGCTTAATGGATCCCTAAATGCAGCAATTTTACTGGTTGACTTAGTGTCTAATGTGAAAATGAGCTTCGTCAGAAAACACGATTTTTTTTTTTGCAAAAATCACCGTAACCATTCATGTTTTCAAAAACCCAATGAGAGAACTTACGGTTCTGTTTATAGTCCACCGGCTGCAGTTCTATTTGTAGTTATGGTACATTTTCTAAGTTAATGAATGACAAATGTGAACAGTTGACAACTGTCTAGCGATCGACTGTTATAAAATACGCCTTTACAACCTTACACCTCTTATAGATAAATTCGTTATATACGCTCTGACTTAACTTTTTGAAAGATCGTGTTCATAATTTAATCGATAAAAATGACCCAGCACCACTAAGGCTCTGTCTTTATTTTTTGAAAGATCGTTTTTATAATTACTTGTTAGAATCTACTCAACATCGCTAGGGTCAAATGTTGTATTTTAGGATTTGATACAGTCCGATATTTATACCCCTCGTTAAAAAAACGTAAAAGGGATGTATTAGTTTTGTTATTCCGTTTGTAACGCCCATAAATAGGAGTGGCACGAACAGAAAAGTACATATATTCTTGATCAGAATCACCACCCGAGTCTGTTCGTCTTTCCATCAGTCTGTCTGTGATCACGATTACAGTTATAATTTTCAAGATATCATCACGAAATTCAATATTTAAGCTTGTATCTAAAAAATAAAGGTCAAGTTCATACAAAGTGACTTTATCAAAACGGTATCTAAAATCCTTTAGAATTTCACAAACATTAATATATGTACATGCAATTTTGCATATACTAATGTAAGCTACCTATATACATATTAACATAACTATTTATAAACTATCTATACTAATATTATATTTTGAAGTGCCTTTTTTATGTTCGGAACAATCTTGAGAAAGGCCCGGCCGTTTTTCATTAAATTTTTTATAGTAAAAAGCTCTCGACTTGGTGAAGGTTTTAGGCCAAAAAAATTATTAAAAAGTTTATTAGAAAAGGAGATTCATGGCTTTCAAAATCCTAAGTAAAATTCACCTGCAAGCACAAACGGACATGAACGACTCATAGCGTATAAAAATTGTTGTTGTTGTAGTGAAAAATAAAGCAGTGTGCGGCACATCCACACGATGCGAGTGTTCCAATATTTTACTCTCCCATCCTACAGTGAGTATTGCTTTGCTGAGAATAGCAATGTGATTTGTTTTTGTTTTGCCTACATATGCCCGAGCGTGTGTGTGCTATGGATAGCAACAGAGAATGGCAATGTATTTTGTTTTTGTTTTTTTTTTTGTCGTACGCTATGCGTGGTGACGTGAAAAAAAGACAGAGGCAAGCAAAAACAAATATAGCCAAACACTAGCTGCCCGTATGCGACGTTGTTCGCGTTTTCTATTAAAATAAGCATTTTGAAAGAAAACCATAGAATGCATTTTTTTAAATTTATTTTAAATTTATTATAGGTAGTTTGTTATTATTTGCGCTGATTATCTCTTATATATACCCTCCCTCCCTACCACACCCTCTTTTACCGCCCACAAATCAATAAAAATGCTATATTTCTGACGATTTTGGTCGTATTAGACTACAATTTGGTAATTTAGTTTGTATGCTCACTGTCGGAAACTTTACTAAAACTGGGTTGCCACACCTCCCATTTACCGCCCACAAATTAATAAAAATTCTATATATCGGAAGATTTTGGGGGTATTATACTTAAATTTGGTAATTCATTTTGTTGGATTGCTGTCGGAAACTGTACTAAAAATAGGTTGCCACACCCCCTTTCACCGCCCACAAATTAATGAAAATTCTATATATCGAAAGGTTTAGGTGATACTAGACTAAAATTTCGTAATTTAGTTTGTATGCTCACTGTCGGTAACTGTACTAAAAATTGGTTGCCACACCTCATTTTACCGCCCCCAAATCAATAAAAATTCTATATTTCCGATGGTTTCGCCGTATTAGGCTACAATTTTGGAGTTTAGTTTTTATGCTCACTGTCGGCAACTGTACTAAAACTTGGTTACCACACCCCCCTTTTACTGCCTACAAATCAATAAAAACTATATATATCAGAAGATTTTGCTGGTATTATTGGTATAGAAAATTTGGTATTAAAAATAAATTTTTATATTATTATACTAATTTATTTTGTTTGCTTGCTGTCGGAAACTGTACTAAAAATATGTTTTACCACCCACAAATATATGAAAATATTATATTTCAATCGGGTTTGGTCATAATAGACTAAAATTTGGTAATTGTGTTTGTCTTTCAAAACTACACCGTCATCTATTGAAAACATCGGTGTATACATGTAGAAACATCGAATATTAAGTTTGGGCAAAACAACGTTTGCCGGGTCAGCTAGTAAACTATAAACTATAAACTATAAACTGTAACCTATATTTATATATGTATATATATATATATATACTTATATTATTGTAAGCTAAAAATAAGAGAAATTAGAATAAGAGTATTATTAAGAGAAATTAGTTGTAAGCTTAAAACAAGTGAAGTTCATTTAAAATTGAATAAAGGAATTGTGTTCTTTCCGAGACACAGAAGACTGCGTTTGGTTTTTTTAAGAACGTTAATATATGAGCTTAGCTATTTAATATACACTCTGAGTATGAAATTCAACCAAATCATATGAAAACCACGCCTACCTCCCATACGAAGTGACTTTATCAAAAAGGTTAACTCTCTTTAAATTCCACAAAAATTAATAGTATATGGACTTGAAATTTTGCAAGTCAAAATTTGGACCCTCTTCAAAACTTTTCAATTTTGACTTTTTAATATAAATCAATTCGTAATGCACATCTCCATCGACTGTCAAAATTTTGTATTATTCTGATTGCTCGTTAATTTTTAAAAAATCATTTTGTATCCTTCTTATGTATGAAGTTGCTTGAAAACGAAATAATTTTTTGACTCTCTTGAAAATTTCAAAATTTTGAGTTGTGTCACTTTTGAAGAGGGTGTGCGATATGAGCTTTGATACGCATATTCGCATAGACGCATTCGTAACACACACAAAAAAGCATAAAACTTATCCATTTATCTTCGCTTACTGCGTAAGGGTGTTACAATGAATCTCCGCCTACTTCTCGTACAAAGTGATATTGAAAAAAAGCAAAACATTCATTAATTCCACAACAACCAATATATTGACTTCATCTTTAACACATAAGCTTTGAAGCTTCAAATATCAATCTTAAGTTTGATATTTTTTGGAAGAAAATCGAGCCTATAAAACTGACGTCTTCAAAATAATAAAATCCTCCTTAGAATCGTTATACTTAAAAATGTCTGAGGGAGTATTTAAGCTTCGCTCAAGCCGAAGATAATTCCTTGCTAGTTTTTTTTTAAATTTTCATCATATTTCATCAACAAGTTTTCCTCATAGCATCCTAAGTTGTTGGGCGATTTGAGACTTTCATAGCTCATTTATTTACTTTTGATCCCGGCAATTATAACACAATACAAAGCTCTTTTTCAATTTTGGAAAGTGCTTTTTTCCAAATGCCACAAATTTATTAAATGGTTCGGGGCAATGATAACAAGCATCTATTGGAAGCAAAAAAGATTAACGGAGAGAGGACATTAAATACCGCACAAATAAATGACTAAGCTTTTATAACGCCCTATTCAGCAGTTATTAATTTTAACTGACAACCAACTACCAGCCACATTGCACAGTGGGATTTTGACCGAAAATCAGCAATTATTCGACCATTCAATTTGAAAAATCGAAAGATACAGTTTTTAAGAGAAATATTTTACTAAGTAGAAGTCATTATTATTTTTTGTTTTTTATCTAAGTATTTTTTTGACTTAGAAAAAATTAACCACAGTAATTTGTAGTACGAGGAGAAATGTTAGGTTTTCAAAAAAAGGTTTGATAGGTTTGTCTATCAACAAGGTGTAGGGTTCAAAGGCTGGTCGCTTGAGAGTTGTCAAATGTTGATATTTGTCACTTTAAAACGCAAGAACATTTAAATGGACCACTACATAGTGAAGGAAAGAAACGAAATCGTAAAATTTCATTACAAAATTTTGCGTGTATTAGTAGATACGATGCTCAAAATTCGAGCAATTTTTTCTCATAATCGCGTCCCTTCTAAGACTAGTGCACGCAACATAATCAAAAAATGCCAAAAGTCTTGCTCAGTGCAATATGTACCGCAATAGACACCGCAACGATTTCGGCACGAACGTTCGACCATTCAAAACTATTTTGGAAACATGGTTTTCTTGTAAGTTCAACAGGGAATGAGATACAAACGACAAAACACGTACTTAAATGAAAATTTAGCTCGTTTAAAATTTGCGATTCTATGAACCAAGGATTTCGGTTGTTACATTTATGCAGTCAAGTCTATCTTGGATCGAAAATGGGGTGATAGATTTGTGGATAAGAAGTGGCAATCAAGTGCAACATGTATAGAATGTTTTAAGTGTGGCGGAGAGCCATATTAACATTTGAATTTAAACCATTGGTGGGCATTCTTACACAGCCGCAATCTTGGCGTTTATGTGTATTTGTGCATTCAAAAGCTTTCCAATGTTAAAAAAGTGTGTAAAAAGCTCTAACAGCGTACATGTGAAGCTCTAGCAGTATACGTTTGGTGGCAGAGAAAGCTCTTTGCCAGCGAGCGGCAGAATACCCGACATTGATTTAAACCAGAGAAGGGCACGAACCTCAAATTTGAGGAATGACGTAACATTTCTGTATACACATACAGCAGTCAGCGTGTATGCCTTTAAGTGTTATGCCTTAACCTGCGTCAATTCTAGTTATAAGGCAATCACATCTACAAAGATCAAAGTCCAAAGTTTTAATTCGTAAATATTGATGAATTTTTCAAGTTCAGTTGATTAGAGCTATGGAAAATAAGCACGCAAGAACATGGCCGGGGTTAAAACTCGGCACCCCTGGGTTGGCTTCAGTTTTTGAGACACAGGTGTTTTACATTTTTTAATTCATTAAAACCTTACCCATTTATCAACTTAAAAAAAAAATTGCCCACTTTTTGTAAAGCAAAATCCCCTTATAACTGAACTATTATACATCTATCAACATATTTACAATATTTTTCCCCTAATATAGAGGGGACCTTCAACAAGAGGTGTGTTTTAGATAAAAACTTGCTGGAGTATTGGCGTAAGCCAGGGGTCCCCAAAACTTTCTTATGGAGGTACAAACACGAATACGTATAAAATCCTACAAACTTTCTTAAACGAAATCATACTTTACACAATAACAAAATCTACGCTAAAGATCACTGTCATCAGAATGTATCAAGAAAGCATACGAAAGTGTTGTTGCTTACACTTCGGTATAAAAACCGCACCAAACTATCACTCATTGTGGATGGAGAGGTTGTTCGACTATTCCTCTGGCGTTTTTGAAACCCCAGATTCGACAATTTTGCTTATTCACGTCCCATACAGATGCAAATTAGCCTTATCACTGAGAATAATTTTGTTTGAGAAACATGATTTTTCATTTCCAGCACTCAATCAGCGAATGTTAGGCAATTTCCATGGTCTAAAGGCTTCAATTCTCGTGTCAACTGCACCTTATAAGCATGTAGGCCAAGATTTTGATGCATAAGGTGCAAAGCAGCTGTGGATAAGCCCAAGTCCTGTGATCTTCTCGAAATGGACAAACCTGCGATATTTTCTGTTGATCTCGCCGAAAGAACGCAAGTTGGGGTCTTTACATCACTAACTTGTCCGAAACGTTAGAATTTATCGATTAATTAATGTTGGCCAAAAACAGTACGAACTTTACAAATCGTGTCCGCGATATTTTCAACGTTTTTGCTGTGAATTTTCACTATTTCAATGCTTTGTGCGAGTTTTTTCGACCCGCATCTAAAAATCTCATAACTTTTCTTTGTCAAACGTCATCAAATGACAGTTGTATGTTGCCACCTGAAAAAATTCTGGGAAATTTAAAATTACATTTCTGGTTGAAAGACCCAATATATGCTACTAGCTTTTTCCCGGTGAGCTTTGCTGCACCTTATCCAGATAAGTACCGGAAAATGTTGCAATGCCTTCAGCGTATTATTTCTAAGCCATCTCGTACTCGAATTACGTGACCGATTTTCAATTTTTTTTACCCCCTCCGGTACTCTTTGTAGTGCATTTCAAAAACACTCCCCTCCACCCCCATAAAGTATATGAAATAAAAAAATTAATTGATTAAAAAATATTCGAAAATATTGTAGAAAAAAAAATGTTGAAAAGCAAGCAAAGAAAAATTATGCCCTTTCTACACTTGCCAAAAGTTAACAGTCAATTTAGACGGTCAAACATGAAGATGTAAGGATGAAAATGGTTTGAAATGTTGGGTTGTATTAATTTTAACTTTTTCGAGTTTTTTTATTTTTGGTCACATTACTATATCGGAGACCCCCTCCCCCCATTCGTTAGTTATCGTAGTACATTTTAAAACCTCTCCCTCTACTAAATTGGTAACGTAATTTATCAATGACCCCATAGTTACTGCGCAAATTTGAGCTCAATCGGCTCAGTAGTTTTGGAGTCTATAGCAGCGTTCTCTATTGTAATTTTTTTGCATTTTTCATTTCCCAGTAACAGGATATTACCAAGTAATAACTTCATTCTTACTTCTATGTTCTTTGCCTTTTGCTTCCATAGCATTTCTGTGTCATAAATTTGGCTTGTATGGGTTGATGTAGTAGAAGGACATCACCAAATGGTATCTACATTCTGAGTTTCAATGTTATGTGACTTTTACTTCTATAGCTATTCTGTATCGTAAATTTGGCTTATATGGGTTGCAGCCACGCCCCGTTTTCGAATCCCAGTGCCAGTTTTTCAGTAGAAAGACCTTCATTGTTATACGACATTTAGTTCCAAATCAATTCGATATCATAAATTTGGCCTGTGTGACTAAATTTCCCCTTGTCTAATGTTCGCTCAAATACATAGTAACTGCCTCTTGGGCCCATAGCATCTACATATCAAGTTTCACTATCAAAACATGTACAACTCAGAAATAATAATGATTTCTAAAAAGTGGGTGTATATATATAGTTAGACCACGCCCAGTTTTAGTATAGTTGCCGACACTAAGCATACGAACTTATTTACCAAATTCTTAAGTCTTAAATATAGCATTTTTATTGATTTGTGGGCGGTAAAAGGGGTATGGAAAAAAAGGGGTATGGAAAATTTTTACTATGCCTATATTTTTCGCGCAAATGCAAATAAAAGTGAGACTTGCCAAATTATTCCAATATTCCATTTATTTCCAATTTCCCTTGCAAATATTTCCCCATATACACCATATGTGCGCACCTGTATTGTTGTATAAGTTTACTAAAATGGCTATAATTCATGAACCAATCAATACACATACAAAGACCGTTTATACATAAAAACCTTTGTATTGACGTCACCTTTCATGGGAAACGAAATCGGTTCACGCATTACAAAGAACATCAATTTCATACACAATGCAACTTATTTTTATATATATATAAGATATGTTGTAATGTATTGTTTCCCAGCTACTAGGCTGTTCCATTTGTCCGTGGACTAACACATTGATGGCGTCGCTAGGCCCCGACATAAGGCTTGGGTTTCAAGGGTTAAACTGTTCCAAGAAATTATTTTTCAGGTAATTGTTAATGTATCACTTGTTAACAGAAAGCCGATAAAGTCAATGAAAAAAAAATTTTTTCTAACAAAAACTGCATCAACATGTACTTTACCTTGAATCTTAAATTTCACGAAAACGGGCCGAATGATTGAAAAACAGTTAACGCCATTAAATTCAACGTCCTTGAATTATGCTGAAATGATACATATGTCCCTAGCTTGTTTGCAAAAAAGTGCCTGATTCATACACGGTGTTATTATCACAAAACTAAAAAGTGAGAAAAAATATACTTAGGCTGAATGCGTGAACGAGACGTGCCATGTGTCGTACTTGTTCTGTGTCTCTAACGAGACGTGCCATGTGTCATGCTTGCATCAAATGTCATAATTTAGCGTGCCAGTTTTCATAGACAACCGCTAAGTATTGCAGGGTTTAATCCCGAACAACTAAGGGTATACCAGCTAGTGAAAGACATACTTACGTGCCCGTTTACCGTTTTTTAAAAAAGGTTCCCGTGAGACTGTACAGTTATTGTACGTTATGTTGCTTATGTTATGTTGTTTATGTTAAGACATTCATCAGAACCATGTTTTATATTAATGTGTCTTCGTTTCTCTACAAATAAATCTATTACGTCTATAAAATTTCTCTTAACTAGCTTTAACAAACGAAGCATGCAAAATTAAATTGTTATGGGGCCACTCTTATTTTTTTTCAGCAAATATATCGCACCATCCCACTGTGCATCGTACAACAAAAGTAAAAATTCGTAGAATAGACCAAAATGAAAAAAGAAAAGATAATAATGTGGCTATCAAGCATTTTCTCTTGATTTTAATAACGCTTAAATCAATTCATTGCGCCCCCCCTGTTGGACTTAACATTTTGTTTGATTAAATTTTAAAAAGATATAATAAAACGTGACTAAATGTGGGTGACTTCAGAGGGCGTTCGAATTTGTAAACACAGCCAACTTCCTACAACAGCTTTAGTTTTTTTCTTTATTTTTTTTTTGTTTTTTTTTTTGGTTCTCTTATTCTATGAACTGGGTTCATAGTTATTTTTGCTACGTACGCAAAAACTTAGAGCGTGCAAAGTTTCATCTATCAGCTAAATAATTCAAAGAACTGCTACTCATAGCATAACTAGGCTTAAACATAGCAACGCCCTTATATCTTCTCAACCAGATTCTGAGAAAATATTTAAAATAAAAATTTGTGAATTTAAGGTTCGCTGCTGGATTTACATGAAGGCAGGACATGAAAAGACTGACGGGGTCAGCGGCAAACAAAGGCATTTTATTTGTTTGAATGACTAGCAAACACAAAATTGACTAGTTTGATGTAAATAACAGTTAGGTAAATACAATAAAAACCATTAAAATATGATATATTGTAACGACAAAATAAGCATGAAATAAATAACAATAAAAAATGTTTACAAATAGAAGGATATCCCACTGACAAAGGATGTGAAGAAGAGCAAACAGTATCAAAAAGTTGTAATAAAAACAAAAAACACAAAAAAAAACCGCAACACACAACAATATGAATAATAATAAGTGGCAACTCTTTAATTTAGAACATGATTTAAATTTAAAAGAACCCCAAAACTATCCTAAGAAGGAAGGCAATTAAAGTTTATAAAACTATTTTGAAATGAACGGTTAAAAAAGGTTGCAAAAATGGCAAGAAGATTAAGCATTTTACGCAATCTTATACTTAAATACAATCTAAGCCATTGACATGCATGAAAACAATCTCTTAAGATAAGCATGACAGCTTCTTGGCTTCTTGTCATGATTAATGGCACACGAGAAAAAGGACAGCTCCTTAGAAGTTTCTTAAGTTAAAACTATTTACGGGAAAAAAACGGCCTTTGAAAACGGGATTTGTAAAGTGACTTTGTAACAAAGTTAGTTCAATAAAATCCTTCCAAAGCTTTGGAACGTCAACCAAATGATTTGGATTGTGTTGTGCTCTGGTCTATCAAAAGAAAATGGAAAAACGTTGTGGTAAAATAGGAAATTGTAGAAAATTGATTTTTTCTTTTATACATAACCTATTTCAAATTCAGACTATTAGTCTTTTATCAAATCAAAATAACTTTACGATATAAACAAATGTATGTATGAATAGATGTATAGATAAGGGTGACCAAATAAGAACATTAGGCAAAGAATTTTAAATGCAACAATAACGCTGTGAGATATCAAATTGATTCCGGCTTTACTTTAAAGCAGTGTCGGCCGACGCCTATGCACGCGTGCTTCGTGAAACTTCGTATTTTCACATCGATATAAAACTGGCTGTCGTGCTTGTACACCGACGCTGCCGATTATTTGTAGCAAGAGCACTCAGTCGATGTTTCGCTTTTGACTAGTTAACATCACGCTTCTATGCAACGCATGCGCGCATTTTATTACGTAATTTTTATGCTTACACGTAAAAAAATGTTCTACCAAATGTGGGAATTAGTATATTGTTTCTTTGAAAATTGTTTTGGGGAAGCGAAAACTTAATTTGTCAGAAGAAGGTAGGACGCGCTACCAATTTTAAAGTAATATGCAATATAAATAATATTATACAATTAGGAGTTGGTAAAATGTTACAAGTAAAATATTACTTTCCGATCAAATATGTAACATTGATATTAAAAATAAAAATATGCATATTGATATTATTAATAAAATATTAATTTTAGTGTTATTAATAATAACACGGCCTCTAGATAATAAATAATATTGCACATTATTTACCTAGTAATTTCATTTATTTCAATTCACGTTCATACACCTGCATTCATTTAGAATGCCGCTTAATGTTAATAATAAAAAATTTCTTGAAGCCTCCTGCGAAGTAAAATTTTCACAGTGTAAGCCAAAGAGAGATTCTTTGCTCTCACTTGGCCGCACACTACTACAAAACTGAAAGAACTGTGTATGTATTTTTTTGGCCGACACTGCTTTAAAGCTACATTTATGCCATTATGTATAGACTAGCACATCACTTAAATAGCCGCCTCGGCTTTGCTGGCAGTGCTTCAAGCGGTCGGTCCAATATTTGATAACTCGGTACCAGAGCTGTAAAAGGATTGAATAATTTCAGAATTCACACACCCTTAATGTAATTTATTAATATACACCCAAAAGCTGCATTAACTAGATTGCAATCTTATGTTTCTATTGCGTTAATAAATTACCTACGAGCAAGTCATCATTCGTTAAAGATAAGAGAATGCACACCCAATGCTCTGTAAGGAATGGGACTTTGGGAAATGTCAATTCCATTCTTGCAGGCTTTTAACTCTGAAACACTGGAAATAATATAAACTACCTTTTGTTTATTTTTAATAATTTATTTGACATATGACTTAAGGTACATTTACAATAGACGGAATCTAATATTAGCTGCGTTCGATTCGCCAGCTTATAGTCAGTTCATGTCGCTAATTTTAAAATTTATATGGGAAAACAACAACAAAGTCGACAGCTAGTTGAGTTTAGAGTAGGTCAATTATCAGTTGAGTTGAGTAAAGTTGCATTGCCAACTTCTTATTTTTTAGTTGGTTTGTGTACGGAATAAGGTAAATGTAATAGATTCTGTCAAAATGTGATGTGAGTACAAAAGCAAAATTAATTTATTGGCAGACTTTATGTGGTCTGTAAAAACAGAAGTGTTGCCAACTATGCAGTAAGTAACAGCTAAGTGAGTAGCCGTTTTTTTCGTAATTGAGTTGAGCACTGGCGAATCGAACGCAGCTATTGTCAACTGTCATCATGTCGGGACTTCTACATTAACTTCTACTTCTACAATTAAAATACTTCTACAATTTGCTGTATGTAATACTTTTTCTATATATGATATAAGCTTATGGCAACCCATCGCAGTTAGGTACAACAGTCACACACACACACACACACACACACACAATACCTACCGCAGGGGGGATCAGTTCTAAGAACAATCCTTCGGGCTTAACGAACCCGCGGACCCTAGTTAACACAAAATCCAGGCGCGTCTGACTCAGATTGAGCGGCTCCCTGGTCTGCGTCTGTACCGTAACGTTCGGCAGTATTAATACCTGTTCTTAGGTATAAAAAGATAGGAGAAGGTCACCCTGAGAAAAAACCATTGTGTAGGAATGTCGGTTAAAAACATAACTACTTCAGGTGGTAACCACAGTAGTGGAAATCCACCCGTGGGACCTAAGGCAGAGTGTGGAGACTCAAACAGAGTCCACAGTGCTTCCTACGTCAGAAGCTAGCTCTACCAAGAGAGCAAGGGGAGAACAACGCGACCCCCAATCGCCGACAACATCCGCCAAGAAGAGAAGCATAAAACGCCTCTTCAAGGCCAAGGGGCGGTTCAGATTCAGATTTCAAGGGACAAAATCCGCCAGGCCCATTCGAAGGCCAGCGTGAGTGAGCATAAAAAGGAGAACCCACCACGTGAGGAAGCGGTGAAACGGGGTACAGTTGACAAAATAAGCCAGAAACAACTTTGACCCCTCTACGGCCTCTATTTACGGAGATATGAGCATTTGAAGTTTAGCATTTTGTAAAATTTGAAACTCGTATCGCACAAGGACAATTTAGGTATCAAATTAAAGGTTGAAAAAACACCTTTACAATGCTGCAACTTTGACCCCTCTACGGCCTCTATTTACGGAGATATGAGCATTTGAAGTTTAGCATTTTGTAAAATTTGAAACTCGTATCGCACAAGGACAATTTAGGTATCAAATTAAAGGTTGAAAAAACACCTTTACAATGCTGCAACTTTGACCCCTCTACGGCCTCTATTTACGGAGATATGAGCATTTGAAGTTTAGCTTTTTGTAAAATTTGAAACTCGTATCGCACAAGGACAATTTAGGTATCAAATTAAAGGTTGAAAAAACACCTTTACAATGCTGCAACTTTGACCCCTCTACGGCCTCTATTTACGGAGATATGAGCATTTGAAGTTTAGCATTTTGTTTTCATTGTAAAATTTGAAACTCGTATCGCACAAGGACAATTTAGGTATCAAATTAAAGGTTGAAAAAACACCTTTACAATGCTGCAACTTTGACCCCTCTACGGCCTCTATTTACGGAGATATGAGCATTTGAAGTTTAGCATTTTGTTTTCATTGTAAAATTTGAAACTCGTATCGCACAAGGACAATTTAGGTATCAAATTAAAGGTTGAAAAAACACCTTTACAATGCTGCAACTTTGACCCCTCTACGGCCTCTATTTACGGAGATATGAGCATTTGAAGTTTAGCATTTTGTAAAATTTGAAACTCGTATCGCACAAGGACAATTTAGGTATCAAATTAAAGGTTGAAAAAACACCTTTACAATGCTGCAACTTTGACCCCTCTACGGCCTCTATTTACGGAGATATGAGCATTTGAAGTTTAGCATTTTGTAAAATTTGAAACTCGTATCGCACAAGGACAATTTAGGTATCAAATTAAAGGTTGAAAAAACACCTTTACAATGCTGCAACTTTGACCCCTCTACGGCCTCTATTTACGGAGATATGAGCATTTGAAGTTTAGCATTTTGTTTTCATTGTAAAATTTGAAACTCGTATCGCACAAGGACAATTTAGGTATCAAATTAAAGGTTGAAAAAACACCTTTACAATGCTGCAACTTTGACCCCTCTACGGCCTCTATTTACGGAGATATGAGCATTTGAAGTTTAGCATTTTGTTTTCATTGTAAAATTTGAAACTCGTATCGCACAAGGACAATTTAGGTATCAAATTAAAGGTTGAAAAAACACCTTTACAATGCTGCAACTTTGACCCCTCTACGGCCTCTATTTACGGAGATATGAGCATTTGAAGTTTAGCATTTTGTTTTCATTGTAAAATTTGAAACTCGTATCGCACAAGGACAATTTAGGTATCAAATTAAAGGTTGAAAAAACACCTTTACAATGCTGCAACTTTGACCCCTCTACGGCCTCTATTTACGGAGATATGAGCATTTGAAGTTTAGCACTTTGTAAAATTTGAAACTCGTATCGCACAAGGACAATTTAGGTATCAAATAAAAGGTTGAAAAAACACCTTTACTATGCTGCAACTTTGACCCCTCTACGGCCTCTATTTACGGAGATATGAGCATTTGAAGTTTAGCATTTTGTAAAATTTGAAACTCGTATCGCACAAGGACAATTTAGGTATCAAATTAAAGGTTGAAAAAACACCTTTACAATGCTGCAACTTTGACCCCTCTACGGCCTCTATTTACGGAGATATGAGCATTTGAAGTTTAGCATTTTGTAAAATTTGAAACTCGTATCGCACAAGGACAATTTAGGTATCAAATTAAAGGTTGAAAAAACACCTTTACAATGCTGCAACTTTGACCCCTCTACGGCCTCTATTTACGGAGATATGAGCATTTGAAGTTTAGCATTTTGTAAAATTTGAAACTCGTATCGCACAAGGACAATTTAGGTATCAAATTAAAGGTTGAAAAAACACCTTTACAATGCTGCAACTTTGACCCCTCTACGGCCTCTATTTACGGAGATATGAGCATTTGAAGTTTAGCATTTTGTAAAATTTGAAACTCGTATCGCACAAGGACAATTTAGGTATCAAATTAAAGGTTGAAAAAACCCCTTTACAATGCTGCAACTTTGACCCCTCTACGGCCTCTATTTACGGAGATATGAGCATTTGAAGTTTAGCATTTTGTAAAATTTGAAACTCGTATCGCACAAGGACAATTTAGGTATCAAATTAAAGGTTGAAAAAACACCTTTACAATGCTGCAACTTTGACCCCTCTACGGCCTCTATTTACGGAGATATGAGCATTTGAAGTTTAGCATTTTGTTTTCATTGTAAAATTTGAAACTCGTATCGCACAAGGACAATTTAGGTATCAAATTAAAGGTTGAAAAAACACCTTTACAATGCTGCAACTTTGACCCCTCTACGGCCTCTATTTACGGAGATATGAGCATTTGAAGTTTAGCATTTTGTTTTCATTGTAAAATTTGAAACTCGTATCGCACAAGGACAATTTAGGTATCAAATTAAAGGTTGAAAAAACACCTTTACAATGCTGCAACTTTGACCCCTCTACGGCCTCTATTTACGGAGATATGAGCATTTGAAGTTTAGCATTTTGTAAAATTTGAAACTCGTATCGCACAAGGACAATTTAGGTATCAAATTAAAGGTTGAAAAAACCCCTTTACAATGCTGCAACTTTGACCCCTCTACGGCCTCTATTTACGGAGATATGAGCATTTGAAGTTTAGCATTTTGTAAAATTTGAAACTCGTATCGCACAAGGACAATTTAGGTATCAAATTAAAGGTTGAAAAAACACCTTTACAATGCTGCAACTTTGACCCCTCTACGGCCTCTATTTACGGAGATATGAGCATTTGAAGTTTAGCATTTTGTAAAATTTGAAACTCGTATCGCACAAGGACAATTTAGGTATCAAATTAAAGGTTGAAAAAACACCTTTACAATGCTGCAACTTTGACCCCTCTACGGCCTCTATTTACGGAGATATGAGCATTTGAAGTTTAGCATTTTGTAAAATTTGAAACTCGTATCGCACAAGGACAATTTAGGTATCAAATTAAAGGTTGAAAAAACACCTTTACAATGCTGCAACTTTGACCCCTCTACGGCCTCTATTTACGGAGATATGAGCATTTGAAGTTTAGCATTTTGTTTTCATTGTAAAATTTGAAACTCGTATCGCACAAGGACAATTTAGGTATCAAATTAAAGGTTGAAAAAACACCTTTACAATGCTGCAACTTTGACCCCTCTACGGCCTCTATTTACGGAGATATGAGCATTTGAAGTTTAGCATTTTGTAAAATTTGAAACTCGTATCGCACAAGGACAATTTAGGTATCAAATTAAAGGTTGAAAAAACACCTTTACAATGCTGCAACTTTGACCCCTCTACGGCCTCTATTTACGGAGATATGAGCATTTGAAGTTTAGCATTTTGTTTTCATTGTAAAATTTGAAACTCGTATCGCACAAGGACAATTTAGGTATCAAATTAAAGGTTGAAAAAACACCTTTACAATGCTGCAACTTTGACCCCTCTACGGCCTCTATTTACGGAGATATTAGCATTTGAAGTTTAGCATTTTGTTTTCATTGTAAAATTTGAAACTCGTATCGCACAAGGACAATTTAGGTATCAAATTAAAGGTTGAAAAAACACCTTTACAATGCTGCAACTTTGACCCCTCTACGGCCTCTATTTACGGAGATATGAGCATTTGAAGTTTAGCATTTTGTAAAATTTGAAACTCGTATCGCACAAGGACAATTTAGGTATCAAATTAAAGGTTGAAAAAACACCTTTACAATGCTGCAACTTTAACCCCTCTACGGCCTCTATTTACGGAGATATGAGCATTTGAAGTTTAGCATTTTGTTTTCATTGTAAAATTTGAAACTCGTATCGCACAAGGACAATTTAGGTATCAAATTAAAGGTTGAAAAAACACCTTTACAATGCTGCAACTTTGACCCCTCTACGGCCTCTATTTACGGAGATATGAGCATTTGAAGTTTAGCATTTTGTTTTCATTGTAAAATTTGAAACTCGTATCGCACAAGGACAATTTAGGTATCAAATTAAAGGTTGAAAAAACACCTTTACAATGCTGCAACTTTGACCCCTCTACGGCCTCTATTTACGGAGATATGAGCATTTGAAGTTTAGCATTTTGTAAAATTTGAAACTCGTATCGCACAAGGACAATTTAGGTATCAAATTAAAGGTTGAAAAAACACCTTTACAATGCTGCAACTTTGACCCCTCTACGGCCTCTATTTACGGAGATATGAGCATTTGAAGTTTAGCATTTTGTAAAATTTGAAACTCGTATCGCACAAGGACAATTTAGGTATCAAATTAAAGGTTGAAAAAACCCCTTTACAATGCTGCAACTTTGACCCCTCTACGGCCTCTATTTACGGAGATATGAGCATTTGAAGTTTAGCATTTTGTAAAATTTGAAACTCGTATCGCACAAGGACAATTTAGGTATCAAATTAAAGGTTGAAAAAACACCTTTACAATGCTGCAACTTTGACCCCTCTACGGCCTCTATTTACGGAGATATGAGCATTTGAAGTTTAGCATTTTGTTTTCATTGTAAAATTTGAAACTCGTATCGCACAAGGACAATTTAGGTATCAAATTAAAGGTTGAAAAAACACCTTTACAATGCTGCAACTTTGACCCCTCTACGGCCTCTATTTACGGAGATATGAGCATTTGAAGTTTAGCATTTTGTTTTCATTGTAAAATTTGAAACTCGTATCGCACAAGGACAATTTAGGTATCAAATTAAAGGTTGAAAAAACACCTTTACAATGCTGCAACTTTGACCCCTCTACGGCCTCTATTTACGGAGATATGAGCATTTGAAGTTTAGCACTTTGTAAAATTTGAAACTCGTATCGCACAAGGACAATTTAGGTATCAAATTAAAGGTTGAAAAAACACCTTTACTATGCTGCAACTTTGACCCCTCTACGGCCTCTATTTACGGAGATATGAGCATTTGAAGTTTAGCATTTTGTAAAATTTGAAACTCGTATCGCACAAGGACAATTTAGGTATCAAATTAAAGGTTGAAAAAACACCTTTACAATGCTGCAACTTTGACCCCTCTACGGCCTCTATTTACGGAGATATGAGCATTTGAAGTTTAGCATTTTGTAAAATTTGAAACTCGTATCGCACAAGGACAATTTAGGTATCAAATTAAAGGTTGAAAAAACACCTTTACAATGCTGCAACTTTGACCCCTCTACGGCCTCTATTTACGGAGATATGAGCATTTGAAGTTTAGCATTTTGTAAAATTTGAAACTCGTATCGCACAAGGACAATTTAGGTATCAAATTAAAGGTTGAAAAAACACCTTTACAATGCTGCAACTTTGACCCCTCTACGGCCTCTATTTACGGAGATATGAGCATTTGAAGTTTAGCATTTTGTAAAATTTGAAACTCGTATCGCACAAGGACAATTTAGGTATCAAATTAAAGGTTGAAAAAACACCTTTACAATGCTGCAACTTTGACCCCTCTACGGCCTCTATTTACGGAGATATGAGCATTTGAAGTTTAGCATTTTGTAAAATTTGAAACTCGTATCGCACAAGGACAATTTAGGTATCAAATTAAAGGTTGAAAAAACACCTTTACAATGCTGCAACTTTGACCCCTCTACGGCCTCTATTTACGGAGATATGAGCATTTGAAGTTTAGCATTTTGTAAAATTTGAAACTCGTATCGCACAAGGACAATTTAGGTATCAAATTAAAGGTTGAAAAAACACCTTTACAATGCTGCAACTTTGACCCCTCTACGGCCTCTATTTACGGAGATATGAGCATTTGAAGTTTAGCATTTTGTAAAATTTGAAACTCGTATCGCACAAGGACAATTTAGGTATCAAATTAAAGGTTGAAAAAACACCTTTACAATGCTGCAACTTTGACCCCTCTACGGCCTCTATTTACGGAGATATGAGCATTTGAAGTTTAGCATTTTGTAAAATTTGAAACTCGTATCGCACAAGGACAATTTAGGTATCAAATTAAAGGTTGAAAAAACACCTTTACAATGCTGCAACTTTGACCCCTCTACGGCCTCTATTTACGGAGATATGAGCATTTGAAGTTTAGCATTTTGTAAAATTTGAAACTCGTATCGCACAAGGACAATTTAGGTATCAAATTAAAGGTTGAAAAAACACCTTTACAATGCTGCAACTTTGACCCCTCTAC